>ML797153.1:85377-104166 GCA_009831015.1 Picea engelmannii
AGTTATTCTTGATTATGATTAATTTAAGTATAATTAACTCTTTAATCAATATGGTTAATGATTGATTTAATTATTAATTAATTCATGAATTAATAAAGTATTAAATTAAAGAGGGAGAATAAAATAAAACATTTAATCAAGTTGCGTATACATAAAGGGATCACATAAGGATCCCGAGAAGATAAGAGGATTAATGAATGGATAAGGGTAATTAAATGGAGGGATAATGAATTTAATGCAAGATGGAGTGTCGGTGAAGGGAGGAGGAATAAGGGAGGGAGAAAGGAGTTGAGAGGGGATGGATTTTTCATTTTACGAGAGGGGAGAAAGGATTTTGGGGACAGCTGGGAGTATGGGACAGAGTGGAATTTACAGTGCACCGGGGGGCTGCGGAGGTTTTGGGCTCGGAGGGCTAGGATATCCATTGATATCCTAGGGCTAGGTGCTACTAGTCGGCAGGGAGGTTGGTTTTGTGGTGGTGTCCTAAAGAAGCTAAGGAGCAAGCTAAGGAAGCAAGCGGCAGCATCAGGTTCAAGTTAGAGTTATGAATGGTTTTGAATTAAATTGTTATTAAATTTTATTACTTGAAATATTAGAATGCGAATGTGCTAGATTAAGTAATTTTTTAAAATTTTCTGTAGTGTATTAATTTAATGGTTTCTTAAACTAATTTAGGGCCATTAAATGTTTAAATTGGTAATATTGTTATGGTTATCTCATGCTATATAAATGGACCTAATGTACATTTTAAAGTGATAGATACATGTGAGATACAAAATACATATAATGGAATGTTCAATGTAAATAAATTTTTTATTGTGCTACTATAATAGTAACATTTAGTATCAAAGCTATGGTATTCATGCTTCATGTCCCATGGTTGCAAAGACATTCCAATTCACAAAAATATTCAAATAGCTAGCACACTCGTAGTATGCTTCATTGAAGAGCACCATAAACGTGAAGTAAGCTACTATTGAAGGCATAAGATTACATTTAGGGGCATTGTTTTGTTGAAAATTGTTGTAGTGGTTCCTTGGTGCAAGAGTTCATCTGAAACAAAAAATATATTTCAATCTCTCTATAAGACCTATTGCAAATCTATGATTGGACTTTGCAAAGACATGATTTCTTGGCATTACTCAATTTTGTTGCACATGCAGTAACTTGGGTAAGGTAATAATGGTACTCTGTAACATTCTAACTTTTAAGCACACCAATGATTTTAAAATGGTTGGTGTGTGTATTTGTTGCATTATTCAATGCTCTAATGAATGATATGGAGCACCATTATCAGTGTAACACCCTTTCTAAACTCCTTTTTTTATGTTTGTAATTTATTTGACATTTAACCTAAGTTAGATGTCTAGATCATCCTAGACATATTTTAAGGCATTTATGTTAGTTGGACACTAATTATTGAGTTGCAACTCTATGTTTCAGAAGACCTAGATTGAGTGGAGCAACTTAGATGGATATTAATTCAAATTGTGAAAATAGCATCAGAAAGAAAAGGGCTCTTGTTCAATGAGGATGGTCCACCTAATTTTTGCACATAGTAAACTAAGAAAGGGAAAAGTGAGTTGAAAAATATGTGCAGTTATAAAATCATTTACTTGTGAGAAGAGAAAAGGAAAATAGCAAAAGAAAAAGAGTTATTTTGGTTTACAATCGTAAACACCCGAATTCAATACTCAGGAAACCTGCATTTTGTTTTTCGAGAAAATAAAATATATATATTATTCATATAATGGTAACACACCGATACACTGTAAGAATATATATATAATTCATAGAATGGTAATATACTGTGCACAAGAAACATCGGTCTGCATATTTTGCATGCATATCGAAAAAAACACCTCGGAATCAGCGCGCCATGGTGATCGAAATCCCATTGTCACAGGAATTTGTTCGCTTAAACGACGGGAATTCTTCTGGTGCTATGCATACGTGGTGGATCGGCCTTTCATAGGTTTGAATGACTGTTGCAGAGTGCTGTGCGTCGTCTTTTTCACTGGGAAGTGTGGTGTTAATTGCGGTTTAAATATTTTAATTTTTTTTATAATTATTATGACCCATGAGATTCAGACAAGTAATAAGATTCAGACAAGTAATAGTGTAAAATTGTAATTTTATATTGTTTAAGTAGTACTTTTGAATGTATAAATTTATTCACTTTTTAAATTCTTAAGATATAGTGAATATATAATTTTAATTATTATTATAATGGTCTGACCAGGTATATAGTTATCAATATGCAACAGCATATTAATCAAATTTTTGACAAAAATTGAAATTGTTTTTTTAAGATAAAACATATCAAATGATTTTTTTTTTAATTATTTAAAAAATAATTGAGACGATCCTATTGGCTATTCACTTGAATCTCTTATTGCCAAAAAAACTGCCGATCATAAATACAACAAATATGTGATTTCTCAAATCATAATGTGATCTCCTAAGTTGTAAGGTTTTAATTTTAACTGTACTTAAATTTGTAAAGTAGAGCATTGCCGATCATAAATACAACAAATATGTGATTTTTCAAATCATAATGTGATCTCTAAGTTGTAAGTTATTAATTTTAACTGTATTTAAATTTGTAAAGTAAGATATTGCATATGTCAATGTCATCAAACTTCATATCTGAGTGCATGTTCTCAAATTTACAATTCTAACTATTTTTCTAAATTTTTAACCAAATTTCAAATAAAAAAAAATTTAAATAATGTACTAGCAAAAAAAACTTAAAACATTTAAACTACATATTTAATTATATCTTTAATTTATTATAACAACTTTAATTTATTATAGTAGGTCATGAAATCTATTAAATTATTGTAATGCATTTTGTAGATTTATGTGATTGGTTATATATATTGTTTTGTTGTTTGATTGGTTAAATGAATTGTTATTTGTTACATATATGTTGTTTGTTTGATTTATTATTGGTCATATATATATGATTTATGATTATGATTTATTATTTGTTATATATTATTAGGTTCATTCTTATATACATATATTTGTTATATGTTTGATTATATATTTTATTTATGATTTGTTGGGATGATTTATGAATTTTCATATATATTTTGTGAAATTATGTTTTATGTGTTTGAAAAGGTGATAATGAAGTGGTTAGAAATGCATAAATGTAAATGTATTTTTTTTATTATATATTTTATTTATGATTTGTTGAGTTGATTTATGAATTTTTATGTATATTTTATGAAATTATGTTTATGTGTTTGAAAAGGTGGTAATGAAGTGGTTAGAAATGCAGATGTATTTTTTTTTCCAATTGTTTAGAGGCCCTCCAAACTATCACGCTAACTTGTCAACTAATTTATTAAATCATATTTTAAAAAACACATGGCTTTTAAAAAGGTATATGTGTGAATTAATTTATATCAAGTCATATTTTTAAAAACACGTGTATATATGTGTTAAGAATATGTATATAATAAGTACCTATGTGTATTAATAAAAAAAAGGGTAGCATATTGTTTTATATATCTATCAATATGCACCTTGCAATAGATCATTTAATGTTTTATATGTTGGGATATATACGGTTATAAACACTTTTAAATTGAATAGTATATATCTCAGGATATAGAGTATTTAAGCATTAAATGCTATGCTGCTAGGTGCATATTGTTTGTAGTTTTATATTGCAAACTATGCAACACATGCAGTGGTATTATTTATCTTGCTAATAAATTATCCTATGAATGTAATATGTTTGTATTCTTACAATCGAGGTGTTACACTATAAAATTGCTTTGTATGTGTATATATGTGTGTATATGTGTTAAGAACATGCTCACGTTACATGTCTATGTGTATTAGTAAAAAAAAGGTAGCAGATTGTTTTATATAGCTATCAATATGCACGGTGCAATAAATCATTTAATGTTTTATATATTGGCATATATACGGTTCTAAACACCTTTAAATTGAATAGTATATTTCTCGGGATATAGAGCATTTAAGCATTAAATGCTTTGCTGCTAGGTGCATATTGTTTGTCATTTTACATTGGAAACTATGCAACACATGCAATGGTATGATTTATCTTGCTAGTAAAATATCCTATGAATGCAATATGTTGGTATTCTTATAAAATTTCTTAATACACATATACATATTTAGGTAGTCAATATCTCTAGTCAATATTAACTAATATAATTCCTTCCTTTAGCAACATATGTGTTAGTTTGTAGAAAGTTTCACATCAGTGATTATGGTCGTCTCATTTTTAAAAAATGAATATCTAGTTCCACACTTTAAGCATATTATGTGTATTTACATATTCAATATAGAATGGATTTTAAATGCATCTACATTGTAGATATCTTCCAAAACATATATAGAATGCCACCTAGAAGACCCCAATGCAATGTAGGTGTTTGACTAATTACTTCTCTTAAAGAGAGAAAATAATAGAAGTAGTTGCCTCTTGTTTTAGATGGAATTGTAGCTAGCACCTATATAAGCCAATCTAGTTAAATAACACAACATTTGGATGTCATGCATGCAAACATATCTAAAAATTGGTCCCTTTGTGACTATTAGATTTTTTCCCAAACAAATTATAGGGATGACGCAAGCAATACAAATATAAGAGAATAGTATTGCTATGAACAATGAGCATAGGGTTTGAGGTGTATACTCACCTTTGATTGAACCCTATAGTGTTGTGTATCTTCTCTATGTTGCCCATTTTGGTTTAATCCGTGCCAATAATCATCTCATATAGAGACATTGCAAACGAAATCACCAAATCTAGAATCCTCAACACTTTAAGCCTCTCAAATAATAAGTTCGCAAGCATTGTGTTAAAGGCTTCGCCAAAGTCTACAAAGCAAGAATACACCTTGTTGCCACCTATACCACTTGTTCTTTATAAATGAGCACAATATTGAATGCCTCCTTTAGGCATATTAAAGGTTGTAATCTCTGCCTCTTTTTTAGGCATATTAAAGGTCATAATCTCTGCCTCTTTTTTAGGCATATTAAAGGTTGTAATCTTAGTTTTACTAAGGTTGAATTGAAAAGATGGTCATCATATAATTAGCAGAAAGTACTTGATTTTTTTTATAGGCCTGCAACTATATAGAATAACATTGATGTATGCAAATATTAAAATAACAAATAGAACACTATGAGAAGGTAACCACCTATATCATCTATAGATTCTAAAAAACGTTTATTTGGTTCAATAATATACCACATAGAGTGTAGGGTACATATTAGGTACCCTTATTTGAAACCTAGAGCATTGTGTATGTCCTCGGTGTTTCCCATTTTAGTGAAAACCCTACCAATAATCATCTCATATAGACCCATTATGTTAAGGCCCTTGGGTCCATATGTTAAGGCCCTAATAAGCATTCATTATTAGTTTATTTTTTATATTAGTAGGTCAGCTAAAAACTTTCATTGTACCATTTCATTATAATTGCACCCTTTGTCTCCTATATATACTAAGGAGACCTAGTCGTAGGATCATCTCATCTTGTCTTTTGAATTGGATATATTGTAAAAGGAGGTTTCCCCCTCGAAGTGGATTGTATTCATTGACTTTTTATCATTTTCAAATCACTTGGTTCATAATAAATTACCATTGAAATCACCAAACTAGAAGCCCCAACACCTCAATCCTCTTAAATAGTAAGTGCCTAGGGATTGTGTCAAAGGATTTGCTAAAGTTCACAAAGAAGCAATGCACCTTGTTACCACCTCCACCAATTGTTCTTTATATGTGAGAACGACACATAAATTCCTCATTTTTAGACATATTAAATGGCCATAATATTAGTCTTACTAAGGTTTCCTTATAAGGTGTGATCATCATAGAATGAGCACAAAGTACCCAACAGATCTTGGATTCCTACAACTATGTGGGATAGAATAACAACACCATCTACAAACAATAAATATTACTGGAAACCACAAAGTGAAGGAAACTGCATATATCACCCACAATTTTTAAAACAAGGTTCTCTAATTCATCAATATACAACCCAAAGAGTGTAGGTGATATTAGGCACCTTTGTTTTAACCTTATAATGTTGTGAATGTCTTATATGTTATTTGTATTTACATATTGAATAGAGAATATATTTTCATTGCATCTAACATTGTATATATTATCCTTAATAGAGAATATATTTTCATTGCATCTAACATTGTATATATTATCCTTAACATACCTAGGATGCCACCTAGTAGACCCCAATGGAATGGAGGCAATTCATTGATTACCTCTCTTAAAGAGATCAAATAATAAGTGTAGGTGTATCTTATGTTAGATGGAATTGTAGCTAGCACCCATGTAAGTCAATTCAATTAAATAGCACATATAATTTGGAAGATGAGCATTCCAACATATGTAAAACTTGGTCACTCTAAGAATATTAGATTTTTCTTAAACAAATTATAGGGATGACATAAGAAACACAAATATAATAGAATAACATTGCTATAAGAAATGAGCATAGGGTTTGGGGTTTATAGGCAACTTTGTTTGAACCCTATAGTGTTGTGTATGTTCTCTATGTTGCCTATTTTTGTCCAAACCATGCTAATAATCATTTCATATAGAGACATTACCAATGAAATCTCTAAATCTATAATCCTAAACACCTTAAGCCTCTCAAATAATAAATAAATGCCTAGGGATTGTGTCAAAGACTTTGCAAAAGTCCACAAAGAAAGAGTACACATTGTTTCCACCTCCATCACTTGTTCGTTATACATGAGAATGATATTAAATGCCTCTTTTTCAAGCATATTAAAGGTCATAATATTAGTTTTACTAAGGTTGAATTACAAGAATGGTCATCATAGAATGGGTAGAAAGTACCCAATTGTTTTTGTAAGCTTGTAAATATGAGATATATAATCACAATGTTGTATGAAAAGAATGAAATAAAAATGCAAATCACTATGAGAAGGTAACCACCTATATCACCCACAAATTTTAAAATAAGGTCACATGATTCATCAATATACCACATAGAGTGTAGGGTAGATTCTAAGGGGCCCTTGTTTGAACCCTAGAGCATTGTGTAGCCATTGATGTTTCCCATTTTATTTTATGTTGAGTTGTAACTTGCATCTTAGAGTTATTCAGGGACACATGGCTAATTTTTCTCAAGGACATAAAAAACACACTCTATAGAAAAAATGAGTTACATAAGATCTTGTAAGTGTGTTTAGGTATGCCCAAGGTGAGCACACTATTCACATGTTTCTGGTGTAGAGTTTCCAAAAATTGGCTCATGAATGCAAAAATTATAGCACATGTTATTGAATAAAACCTTAGTTCCAGGAATAATCAAATAACACAATATATGGTCAATGGACTCATGGGAAAAAGGTCCACATCGTTGTAATTCGATGTCACAAGTTCAATGGGATTGACGTTTTGTCAATTTGAGTCTCGATTTTGTAAATCTAGATTATTTGATGATTCCCCGAACAAGGTTTTTGCTCAGTAACATGCAATACAATTTTTGCATTCAAGGGTCAAAAAAATGAAAGATTGAAGAAGGATTTTATCCGGCCTTGTGTGTGTGTGTGTGTCTTAGTAGCTAGAGGCATGGCATATATTATATGTATGAAGGATAATGAAATGTATAACAACAACAAGAATTCACAACTAATGAACTCATGACCAATGGATGTGTCATATAATAAGATTAGATCAAATTGCATTCATTCACCACATTATGTTTATAATAATTTATACGCTGAGAGTGACCTTTGTGAACCAATTTAACCAAATTTCTTATGGCAATGCTAAAAGGTCATTAGTGCACTATTTTTGACAAATTGACAAAAATCAATGTCCAAATCAAAAAGTCTAAAATTCCACATGATAACATAAATGGGGCACTAAATATGGTATGGAACTCATGATTTTAGAGGTAAGTGTGTAGTATGTTATGGTGGCTCCATGAGTGTAATTGTTATGACTCAAGGGGGGCATATATAGTGTTAAATGTATATGATATGACCCCAGGGGAGGAATATATGGGGATAAATTTACATGTAATGTGTACAACAATGTGAACATGGAGAAAAAATCCAATATAGATAACAAAGATGAGTTACACAATAACTCCTTAAAGAATAGGAGAAACTCCCCCAAATATCCAAATACATTCATACATCACAATTCACATCCATCAATAATGAACACATGACTTCTATATATACCTATTGACACCTACACATGATTCCCCTTTGTTATTAGGCCAACCCTATTACATATATATCTACACATTACATGTACATTTAGCCCCATATATGCCCCCCCTTGGGGTCATATCATATAAATTTAACCTTATATATGCCCCCCTTGGGTCATAACAATGATATGCATTTCATTATGAGTTTTTTCACACCAAGTATGTGCTTTAGGGATGTGACCATGCTACAAGGAGGAACACCACAAGGATGTGGCACCATGGTTATAAAAGCTTATTTTTTGGTTTGATGGACCACACACATAGTCCATTATTGGAAAGAATTCCCTACAAATGGAATATTTGTTCCACAAGTGTATTACATGTGCCATTATGAGATTTTACCCAAAAATGTAATATGTGCATTGTTACACAACATGAATGGGTATCAAGTCCTTATTGTGGTTTTGAGATTGAGACTTATGTCATAATCCCTAAAATATGCATGGAGCCTTAAATATGGTATGAAACTCATGATTGCAAAGGTAAGTCTGTAGTATGCTAAGGCCCACAAGGCTAATATGTATGTCATTACAAGTTTTTTTGCACTATATATGTGTCTTAGAGATGTGGCCATGCTATGAGGATGAACACCACTAGGATGTGGCCATGTTTATTAAATATTTGTATTTGGTTTGATGGATCGAGCTCAAGGTCCATAATTAGAAACCATGTCTTATAACTGGAATTTATGCTTCACAAGTGTAATATATGTTCAATTGTGAGATTTTCCCATAAGTGTAATATGGATGTTGTTATAAGGTGGTGCATAACATTATTAGGTATCAAGGCCTTCTTGTGGTTTTGATCAAATTGAAAGCTACATCATTGATCCGGATTTATGAGTGGAACGAAATGATTAACAAACTGAATACACTAACACATAGATATGGAGAACAAAAATAGATATATATGGAACAATAACTTCTATTGAGTAAATAAAATAGGTTGAAACTATAAAACTACAGAACTGAAAACAACTTGCTCGAATGGTGGTAGTTATCTCTGAGAAGAGAAGTGGTTGCTACGTGCATTCATTTGAGCATAATGATTACAATGAGGCTCCAGAGCCCTTTTTAACATTACTCATGATTGCTAAAACCATAGACATCCAAAAACCTAACCCTGGGAGATGAAACGCCAAAAGTTATGTGGGCCCCGTTGGGTAAGTTGGTACCTCAACTTCTCGAGGTTGTAACTTGTGCATACGACCTCCATTTTAGGCGTGTGATAGCCCGTTGGAAAGTTATTTTCAAGAAATACACATTATGTCGTCAAACTCTAACTTTGTCTACAGTTTGATTGTGGCAATCCAAAAAAACACTATTTAGGGCCCCAAAACGGACCTAGAAGTACAGAAAGATGCACTGACATGAAAACTTCCAAAGTAAGCCAGTTGGATTAGGTGGGTGGCCACCAATCTCCACCTGGAAGCTGTGTAGGGATTTAAACATCCCCAGAAGTGTATAATCCACAATTACAAAGAATTACAAAAGAAAATGTTGAACTAAAAATTGTCAAGAGGATCCATTTGGAATAGGTGGGTGTCCACCAATATCGACCTGGATCAGTCCTCCCCCCTTAGGAAGAAATGGTGATCCGAATTATTTTCGGCATGAAATGAGATCAGAGATATAATAAAGAAATGCGCAGAGATATCGCAGATATTCAATAGTATAACAGAAATATATCAGAGATGAAACCATAAACACAGATATATAGTAATACACGATTTCTATTAATGAAATAAATGTATAGAGACTGTAAAATACAGAGTGAAAGACTCAATAGAATGGTGGCAGCGTATCTCTGAGAAGAGATGTGACGGCTACTCGCATTCGCAAGAAGATGATTACAATGAGGCTCTAAAGGCCTTTTTACAATAAGCAGGAATGCCAAAAACCCTAGACATCCAAAAACCTAACCCTGGGAGATGAAGCGCCAAAAGTCATGTGGGCCCCGTTTGGGTAAGTGAGTACATCAACTTCTCGGGGTCGTAACTTTTTCATACGATCTCCGTTTTAGGCGTGTGATAGCTCGTTGGAAAGGTATCGTCAAGGAGATTCATTTTGGGGGCTCAATAATGCCTTTGGCTATCATTGAGAACCTTGATCTCGAAAAACCTTCATTTGGGCCCTCAAAATGGCCCCGAAAGTTAAAACCTGCTAAAAATAGTAAACTGCCAAAATTGCCAGAAAGTTGTTTTGATCCATTTGGAAAAGGTAGGTGACCACCGATATCCACCTGGATCAATCCTCCCTCCTTAGGCAGCAATGGTCTCCATTGCGTTGAGTTCCCGGGGGAGAGGGAAAAGCATTTGTTGAATCTGCATCTTGGTGAGCTACTTGTCTTGTTGGAGATGTCGCGCTACTCAGTTTGTGGAAATCTGTGATGAACCTGTTGCGGTTGAGGCTGCTCAACAAGTCGAGATACATGAGAGGACGATGTGCAGAATGAATCTTTGCACTTGGCTGCAACCTTGTTGACCTGCTTCTGTCAGATAGAAGGTGCTTGGGCTGAAGCTGTAGTGGTTGTAGTATCCTTTTGTTCCCCTTTTGAACAGATTGTGGAGAAGATGAATTTTGTAGTATGAGATACTACCTTGCGATATTGTTTAGGTGGGACAATAGTCGAAACTACCTCTGGTATTCTGTAGAGATGACCCCCCAAAGTAACAATGACACTACGGGGTCGAGACTCATAAATGGCATGGCGCTTCCACATATATGGTTGGCCCAATAGAACATCACAGACATCCAGTGGGGAAACATCACATAATACCTCTTCCTTGAAGGGTTGGATGCCGTATGACAATCGACACTGCTGGCTGACACGAAGATCTCGTCCTTGGCAAAGCCACCCGATGTTGTATGGTTGCGGGTGTGGTGTTGTCAACAATCCCAACTGTTTGATGACCTATGCTAAGATGAGGTTCTTTTGGCTTCCTCTATCAACAATAAAATGCAGTGGGGTCCCCTTCACCCACATCTGTGAATGAAAAAGGCGCTCCCCATCTTCTGAATTTGTTGGTTCTTCTAGTTGAATTGTTGTGGTCGCGACAATAGCAGTGGGGTCTGGGTCGATGATCTGTCTTTTACCAGTATTTTCAGAATCAGATTCTGAATCAGGGTTTGGATCCTTGTCTTTGATCTCGGCCACCAATGACTGTTTTGAGCGACATTCATCGGTGTTGTGCCAGGGGATTTTGTTGAAATTGCACCATTTTCCAGTGTCCTTCTTTGTCTTCCCGTGACCCTTCTTTTCCTGTGGCTTGGACTGGTTTTCGGGAGACTGTTTGTTAGGGCTGTCTTTGTCATACTTTGGTTGTTGTGGATTTGTAGACCCGAACTCCCGTTTGTTCTGGTGCTTAAATTTCTGCTCAATTTTAACAACATATCGATAAGCAACACCGAGTGATGAGATGTCCAGAAAATCCAATTCAGTTTGGATGTATCTGTGTAGAGCCCCACGGTATTTCAAAACCAAATGTCGTTCAGAGTCTTTGATACCCAACTTGGTGCGCAAGGTATGGAAGGTATTGGTGAACTTTAGAACCGCTTGGCCCCTCTCTTGCCGGAGTGTGGTCCATCTCATGTATTGGTCCTCATAGTTTCCAACAAGGTAGTACTGTTCCTTTACCGCATCCACAAAAAAATCCCAAGTGGGATCGTCCCCATATATTCCAGAATCCTCTGTGGAACTCTACTCCCAGTAAGTTTCCCACCAATGTTTGACATGGGGGAGAGCCTTAAGGAGTGTGAAGGTGATCTTTTCCTTGTCTGAAAATTTATGAACAAAGAAATAACCTTCTAGCAAATTTAACCATTTATCTAGGGCATCTGCATCTATTTGACCTTCAAATATAGGAATATCAAAATTAACATGTACCTTGAAAGGCGAGGNTTGGGTGTGTGAGAGCGATTTTCCTCAAGAGAGATAAGCTCGAGACCCAACTTGCTGTACTCAGACCTCGTTAGGGACATGCACTGAAAAACGATCAAGAGTAGCCTGCTCTGATACCACTGATCCAGATTATTTTCGACACGAAATGAGATCGAAGATATAATAAAGAAATGCACAGAGATATCGCAGATATTCAATAGTATAACAAAAATATATCAGAGATGAAACCATAAACACAGATATACAGTAATACACGATTTCTATTAATGAAATAAATGTACAGACACTGTAAAATACAGAGTGAAAGACTCAATAGAATGGTGGCAGCTTATCTCTGAGAAGAGATGTGATGGCTACTCGCATTCGCAAGAAGATGATTACAATGAGGCTCTAAAGGCATTTTTACAATAAGCAGGAATGCCAAAAACCCTAGACATCAAAAAACCTAACCTTGGGAGATGAAGCGCCAAAAGTCATGTGGGCCCCGTTTGGGTAAGTGAGTACATCAACTTCTCGGGGTCGTAACTTTTGCATACGATCTCCATTTTAGGCGTGTGATAGCTCGTTGGAAAGGTATCATCGAGGAGATTCATTTTGGGGGCTCAATTATGACTTCAGCTATCATTGAGAACCTCGATCTCGAAAAACCTTCATTTGGGCCCTCAAAATGGCCCCGAAAGTTAAAACCTGCTAAAAATAGTAAACTGCCAAAATTGCCAGAAAGCCATTTTGAGCCATTTGGAAAAGGTGGGTGGCCATTGATATCCACTTGGATCAAATGGACTCCATTGCGTTGAGTTCCCCCATCAGGTGAGGAAATTTCTGTTGAATTTGGCTCCAGGTGAGCCACTTGCCTTGGTGCAGGAGCTGCCCTGCCTTGACAGCCCGATAAAGATGGATCCTCTGCTGGTGAGTTCCCTTGAACTGTGTGTGCACTATCTGATCAGTGGATGCATGTTCCATGCAGTTATTGTTGATCTCGTTGGTGTCAACTAGTTTTCGATCTTCGAGGTATCCAATAATGGTGGAAAATATGGTCGGAGGAGGTCCACATTGAACACTAGGTGCAAACCAAAGAAGGGGGGAGTGTTGAGTTTAAGAGAATTTTCACCCATAGCCTTGGTGATAGTGTAAGGCCCATAGCGAAGTGGATGGAGATTCTGATGGGGCCCTGTAATCCGTTCATTCTGCAAATGTAACTAGACCTTGTCTCCCATATGAAACTTGTGCAGTACCTTATGTTGATCATGGTGTTGCTTGTACTTAGCACTGGATTTCTGCAAAATATCATGGACATGTTAGCAGATGTGTTGAATCCATTCAATGAATTTGGTGGATTTTTCGGCCTCAGACTGAACATGGGAAAATTTTTTATGTGTTGTTGTAAGAGGTAGTGCAAAATCAAGGGGACCCAAGGGTTGGAATCCCTGCCCCACCTGAAAGGGGCTATGGTCGGTGGAGCTCTGGAAAGCCTAGTTGTAGATGTGTTGAACATAGGGAAGACTCGCATCCCATGTACGTGGATGCTTAGAGTTATGCATGTGCAGGATGTGCACAATCATCTGATTGACTACCTCTATTTGGCCATTGGTTTGAGGGTGGAAGGCAGTGGATTTAGTGAGCTTGGTGTTCAACAGTGACCAGAGACTTATCCAAAATGTGTTGAGGAAATTTCTATCTCGATTAGAGATGATGATCTATGGTATCCCAAAATGGACCCACACTCATTCGAGGAAGATCTTGGTAGTATCCTCCATTGTGATTCTCTTCTTGCAGGCTATAAGAATGGCCATCTTCGAAAACCGATCAACCACCACAAATATGTAATCATTTCCTTGCTTAGTGGATGGAAGGCCAAACATTTAATCCATAGAGATGGATTCCCAAGAACTCTCGGGAGTAGGAAGAGGGGTGTATAAGCCTTGCTTCTTGATGGTTGGCTTGGTAATGGCACAAGCAGTGCAATATCTGATATACTTGTTGACATCTTGTCGAAGTTTTGGCCAATAAAAATGTTTCTGTAGAACGACCACAATTTTGTGCTTGCCAAAATGTCCTTCCATCCGACTATAGTGAGCCTCGCAAATCAAATTTGCACACTCTTTTGTAGGAACACAGAGATGGCCCATATGGCATAATAATCTGTCCTGAATGTGAAAATTGATGACATTCGCACATGTACCCAAGAGATGATAGGTGGTGGAAAATTTTAGATATTTTTGATAAAGTTGGGGCCACTCAGATGCCTCATGCCCACAGGAATGGAGCACGGTGGTGAGTGCAACCACGAGAGGTCGACTGAGGCAGTCAATGACACAATTTGTGCTCCATGTCTTATACTTGATGTTGAGATGGAACTGTTGCAAGCAGGTGGAGTACTTATGATGGAGGTCATTTTGCAACTTCCCCTATGTATGTATGAACTACATAGGCTTGTGATTAGTGCGGATGATTGTCTCCTTTCCCATAATGTAATGTTTCCTTTAACGACATGCTTGTAAAATGGAATACATTTCCTTGTCATAGGTGGGGTATTTCCAGACAGTATCTAAGAGTGTGTCACTATGGTATGCTATCAGATGACCTTGTTGAGTGAGAATTCTGCCTACAACATATTTAGATGCATTAGTCTCAATCTCAAATGGTTTTTGCAGATCGGGTAAGGAGAGTATTGGAGCTAAGCACATGATATGCTTTAGATCATCGAATCCTCGTTGTTGTGCCTTCCCCCATGCAAAATTTTATTTGCCACTGCCCTTGGTCACTTGGCTGAGGGCCCATGCAATATGGGAGAATCCCAACGTGATCCATCGGTAAAAGTTGGCAAGTCCCAAGAAGCTCTGAAGTTCAATTAGTGTGGTCAGGGCTGGCCAGTCACAGATGAATTGGATCTTAGCTGGATCCACATGTACCCCATGCTCATCAACAATGTAGCCCAAGTATTGGACCTTGTTCATGCCAAAGGAGCATTTTTCCAAGTTGGCATATAGCTTGTGTTGTTGCAGAGTGCTCAAAACCTGTTGAATATGTTGCATGTGCTCCTCCCAAGTTATGTTGAAGATGAGGATGTCATCCAAATATACCACCACAAAAGAGTTGGTGAAGGGTATCAATACATCATCCATCAACCTCATGAAAGTGGTTGGTGCATTTGTTAAGCCAAAGGGAATGACCAACCATTCGAAGAGACCTTCTTTATATTTGAAAGTTGTCTTCCATACATCAGTTAGTTCGATGGGAACCTGGTGGTAGTTGGACTTTAGTTCAATCTTGCTGAAGAAATTCCCCCCCTTGAGTTGGTCAAGAAGGTCATCAATTCGGGGAATTAGGTACTGATTCCTGACAATGATTTTGTTTAATGTTCCGTAATCAATGCAAAGCCTCCAGGTCCCATTTTTCTTCTGGACTAGTACAATCGAGCTTCCGCAAAGGGAGGATATGGGTCTGATGTGCCCCTTTTGAAGCAACTCTTGTATATGACGCTTGATTTTGTCATTTTCCATCAATGAGTGATGATAGATTGGTCGATTAGGCAGAGGTGCACCGAGGGTTAGATCAATTGGATGCTTGACTTGGCAGTGTGTCGGTACCCTAGTGGATGAGGAGAAAATTTATTTGTACTCTTCCACGATCCCATCCACTTGCTTCTACTACAAATAGAGGCTCTATGTAGAGGCCATGGATGTGGCGACGACCTTCTTCTTACTGTGAGCACGCATCACAAAGAAGATGAAATTCCCAGCTTTTTAAATGACCTTACTGCATTGCTTATTAGATATTAAAGAAACAATGATAGGCAGTTCTACCCCTGGTATCCTGTACAATTGTCTACCCAAAGTAATAATAACACTGCGGGGTATAGACTCATACACAACATGTTGCTTCCACAAATATGGTTGTCCTAAAAGAACATCACAAAATTCAAGGGGATCAATATCACAAAATACCTCATCTTTGAAGGGATCGATGTTGTAGGGAAGACAACAATGTTGGTTGACACGTAGATCACTTCATTGGCGAAGCCAACCGATGGTGTAGGGTTGTGGGTGCAGTTTCCTCGGCAGGTCCAACTGCTTTATGACCTCTATTGAGATCAGGTTCTTCTGATCGCCGCTATCGATAATGAAATGAAGTGGAGCCCCATTTACCCACATCTGTGAGTGAAAGAGGCATTCTCCGTCCTCTGGTTCTTCTGGTTCGCTTGGCTGGACTTTGGTGGTAGTGACAGTGGCACTGGGTTTGACATCAATAATATTCTTCCCTCCTTCTGGATTTGATTCGGAGTCAAAATCTACCTCTGACTCAAAATATTTCAACTCGGCCACCAGTGACTTCTTGGAGTGACATTCTTCGGTGTTGTGCCAAGGGATTTTATGGTATTCACACCATTTTCACATGTCCTTCTTTGAATTCTCATTATCCTTCTTGTGTTTTGGCTTCAACTAGTTGTCCTGAGAATGGCCATATTTTATTTGTCCCTTGTTTTGTGGGTTGGGGCCTCCTTTTCCATGCTTTGACTGTGAGGAGTTTACAGATCCAAAATCTCACCTCTTCTGCTTAAATTTATGCTTGATCTTGACAACATATCTATAAGTTGTATCCAATGATGCGATGTCCAGAAAATCCATTTATGTTTGAATGTATCTATGTCGACAATAGTGGTATTTGAGCACCAGATGTCGTTTAGAGTCTTTGATACCTAATTTGGTGCACAAGGTATGGAAAATATTGGTGAGATATGGTACTGTATGGTCCCTTTCCTGACGCAGGGTGGTCCATCTTGTGTACTGGTCCTCGTAGCTTCCAATAGGGTAGTATTGTTCTTTAATGGAATCCCTGAAGGAATCCCATGTGGGGGAGACCACAAATATTTCATATTCCTCTATGGTGCTTTTCTCAGAGGAAGTATCCCACTAGTCCTTAACATGGGGGATGGCCTTGAGGAGTGAAAAAGAAATCTTTTCCCTATCAGAAAAATTGTGGACCGAAAAATACCCTTCAAGCAGATTCAACCATTTGTCTACACCATCTGCATTTATAAGTCCTTCAAATAATGGAATATCAAAATTTACCTATACCTTGAAGGGGGTTGCATGGCCACTTGATGAAGATGCATCTCCTGTGGGTAGTCGTCAAAGGATGTGTGCAAATTTATCCATCATTTTGTTCCTTTTCATGCAAGGGCTTCCTCAAGAAACATTTTAAAAGGATCTCTTACTCCATCATATTTCTTTTCACCCCCCATGGGTTATTGTCAAGCTCGGTGCAACCGATCTTTCAAAGGCTCGACTGGTTTGAGTCCCAACATCTTGTACCCAGATCTTGTCGGGGACATGCATGAAGAAAAATAAATGAAGAGCAGACTGCTCTGATACCACTAATCTAGATTTATGAGTGGAATGAAATGAATAACAGACTGAATACAATAACACAGATATACAGAGAACAACAATAAATATCAAGGGAACAATAACTTCTATTGAATAAATAAAATAGGCTGAAACTTTAAAACTGCAGAACTGAAAACAACTTGCTTGAATGGTGGTAGCTATCTCTGAGAAGAGATGTGGCTGCTACATGCATCCGTCTGAGAAGAATGATTACAATGAGGCTCCAAAGGATTTTTAACCTTACTCATGAATGCCAAAACTCTAGACATCCAAAAACCTAACCCTAGGAGATGAAATGCCAAAAGTTATGTGGACCCTAATGGGTAAGTTGGTACCTCAACTTCCTGGGGTTGTAACTTTTGCATATGACCTCCGTTTTAGGTGCGTGATAGCCTGTTGGAAATATCTTTTCGAGAAATACACATTATGTCGTCAAACTCAAACTCTATCTACATTTTGACTATGGCAAGCCAAAAAAACATTGTTTAGGGCCCCAAAACGACCCTAGAAGTACATAAAAATGTACTAACATGAAAACTTCCAAAATAATCCAGTTGGATTAGGTGGGCGGCCACCAATATCCACTTGGAAGTTGTTTAGGGCTTCAGACAACCCCAAAAGTGTAGAACCCAAATTACAAAGAATTACAGAAGAACATGATGAAATAAAAACTATCAAGAGGAGCCAGTTGGAATAGGCGGGTGGCCACCAATATCCACATGGATCAATCATAAGCCCTAAAATATGCATGGGGCCTTCAATATGGTTGGGAATTAATGATTGTAGAGGTAAGTGTGAAGAAAGGTAGGGCCCACAAGTGTAATATGCATGTCATTATGATTTTTTTCACACCAAGTATATGCCTTAGGGATGTGGCCATGCTACGAGGAGTAACACCACAAGGATGTGGCAATGGTTATAAAAGATATTTTTTTGGTTCGATGAACCATGCACAAAGTCCATATCGAAAAGCATGCCCTATAAATGGAATATTTGTCCTACAAGTGTAATATATGTGTAATTATGAGATTTTTCCCAGACATGTAATATGGATGTTGTTACCATGGTGTTGCAAAACATGAATGGTTATCAAGGCCTTCTTGTGGTTTTGAGATTGAGACCTGCATCAAAATACTTAAAATATGCATGGGGCCTTAAATATGGTAGGGAACTCATGATTGTAGAGGTATGCATGTAGTATGCTAGGGCCCGTGAATTTGATATGCATATCA
>ML797153.1:115572-140595 GCA_009831015.1 Picea engelmannii
TTCAAGCTTGTGTAAAAATGAAACCACTTACCTCAAGCATAGTTTCCTCTGGTTCAAGCTTGTGTAAAAATGAAACCATGTCCAAGCATAGTTTTGTTTTGTTTTAAAGCTTGCGTAAAAATGAAAACAATCCCGAGCTTAGTCTTTGTCCTTTCTCATGCTCATAAATACATGAGAATAAGTTATTGAGCTTAGTCTTTGTTTTTTCTTGTGCTCATAAATCAATGAGAATGTAACCGAGTATACATTTATCACTTTTTTAGACTCGTAAAGGTTATACGAAAAAGGAACCCCCTAGAGTTCCCTTTAAGCTCTTTTTAGACTCTCTAAACATGAAAAGATTGCTAAGTGACCTTGTTCTCTTCACGCTCGTTAAATTATTTTAAGAAAACATCTGTTGAGAGATGGTTTATCTCTTTTTCGGTCTCATCAGACTACGTTATGAAAAAGGAACTGAGAGAGTTCTCTTTAAGTGTTTTTCAAACTCTCTAAACATGAAAAACCCCTGAGTTTTCTTTCTTTGGACTCGTTAAACAAACATCAAAAGGCCCATATGGGACTGAACCACTCCTTCTTAGGGTTCGTTAAACATACTTCAAGGGACTCGTTCGAAGGATGAGCTAAAATTGACAAGCATATGTTATCCTCCTCAAGCTTGTGTAAAAATAAAGAGGTACTCGCCAGAAATGGTGGGGGGGGAATTGGGAAAGAAATGTGTCTAAACCTATATTCCATGGAATAGTCACCTTTGAACATGACACCCTTTCAATCTCTTTGTGTCTAGTTTGGAAAACCCACTCGTCTCTTGGTCATACTCCTTTATAAGATTACAAATTGGTCTGTGATCCCTATTGTTGAGTCAATATTTTCCAAGACAGTTGTTGTGTCGTCAATATGTTCAAAAAGAAGTTCAATCTGGAAAGTCTTCTATTGCGTCGGCCATATCTGCAGTCTTTAAGCCTTCTATTGCGTCGGCCATCCCTGAGTTAGTCCTAAGTTACTGGTTACCCTGATCTACATCAAATCTTGTTACTTGTTTCATGTCATTGATGTGGGATACATTAAGGCCCTCTTGTGATGAGTCTTTTCCTGTTGACTTCAACTCATTATCCAGGAATTAGACTTAGAAACTAATTGGTACCTTGAAACTTGCATGCCTCAATGGAAGGTTTCCTCACTTTCAACAGTGGGTTTTCATTATCAACCCTTGATCAATAGATTCCATCGTGTGTTCGACCTCAGCTCATTGATTCACATTCATTGGACTGTACTAGTGTATCTTGGGATTCATTGACATTAATGGTGATTTCCCTCACACTTGTTAATGGTATACACTAATGACCAGCAATCAAGTGGTTTCTACCATGTTCGACTTCGACAGATGTATTCGCATGGTTAGATTCATACTATAGAGTAGTGGAGATGAAGACCTTGGATCTTTTCTAACAGATTTAGGTTGCGTTGGAGTATTTTCAGTTTGTATTGTTGCATAGATCCACATTGTATGTCTTGTGGCTATGTTCAAATTTGAGTCTTTAACACATAGATCCACAATGTATTTTTGGTGTCTATGTTCAGATTTGAGTCATATCGGCATGGATCCACAGTGTATGTTTGGTGGCCATGACCTGTATTACTTGAAATGGATCTTTGCATGTCGTCATTTATGCTTTGATTCATTTGTATTATGAGTATGGGAATGCCTACTTCAATGATGATATATTATTGTATTGTATTTCCTTGTATGTTGGTAGGTTTCTGACCGACTGTTCCTTGTTCCCTACACACACTCGACAAAGTATTTCAGCTATCACTCTGTTCTAACTTCATACTTTGGGGGGCTCTCTATTACACATTATTTTCATCATCCCTATGACCGTTAATTATGTAAACCTATCTGTTTCCTTCAGAGGGTTCAGTGGCCTGAGTTCCTGAAGAAAGAAGAGAGAAGAACTTTTCTTGAGAAAAGAAGTTGCATTCTCCTTTGTAAAAACCCTATTAAAGAGGATGTTCGCAGGTTTCTATATAGGTAGGGTGTGAAAATGCCTAATTTTCATAGGCTGCACCATAGCTAGGTCACGAAGTGTTCACAAGTTGCTATATAGGCAGGGTGCGAAAATGCTCATACATGGGAAAAAATGAGCATCTTCTCTATACTTCTAGAAGGAGAAACTTCCATGGTGAGGTGGCATCTGAATGGTTTTGATCTTACTCGCTTTCATGATTTAGTGGGATCATCCTAACCTCCTCACCTTATCCTCTTCAACTTATAAAAGGAGAGGATCTCTCATGGAGAAAGTTAGCTTTTTTAGCTTTTTGGATTAGCTTGGATTGGATTGAGCTTTAAAGATTGTTAGCTTGGCTAAATGAGCCACTTTGTCAAGATAGATTGTGAATATTATCAGATTGATGCTCTCATAATTCTTGGAGTGGAAGTGTGTGGGGAATGAAGGACAGTTGGAAGGGACCTTACGACATCAAGGACACAATTGTAATCTCTCTTTCACATTTAATATGATACAGTAATATAATTCTTTCCTATAAAGATTGTTGTGTTTTATTGTATGATTCCTTGATCACATACATAGGTTTATATTGATTTTATGCTATTACTATCACTTTGGTTGGTTGCGTTCTTTTGCAGGATCATCATTGTATGAGTGTTGGAACAGATCTAGGATGGCGATAGCGAGAGGAAGCGACGTTTAAATGGTATGTCACCTATCCCTCTTTAGTTAGTAAATTCAATATTTAAAACTTAAGGAAAGCGTCATGTTCTGGTGTGTTTTGTTCTAGATATAGGTGGACCTAGGGAGATCAGTTAGTGTCTGCACCTACCGATTTATCCAATAACAATAGTGTGTCCAACAAATGCATAGGAGGGAAGGTTATGATCAAGCTGGACTGGCAAGGGAAATTCCAAATAGAGTTTAGGCTTGGTTCTACGATTGGAGAGAATGTCGAGCATCTCATATTTATAACGAATTGGACAGGAGAGGAAATCATGTTGGAAGATAGAGAATTCATGGCGATGAGATGTTCCATGTCAAGTTGTAGGTTTTCCATGGAAAATCCCCGCATGTAGGATACAAGTGATAAGGCTTGCTGGGCATGCATGATATGAACGTTGTGATTTTTCATTCCCTTGGCCTCCATGATGAACTAATAATAATTGTTGTACTTGTTGATGCGACCTCTATTAACCACTTGACTCGACCTGGGGCACATAGAGACTGGTTTTTGAACAGGACTCAACTTTCTTGGAAAAGACATACCCGTACCTCTTATACAAGTTTCGAATCTGACATCCTTTCCCGTTTCCAAGGGCCAACCAGACACTTACTGACTTCAAACTCACAGTGTTACGTACCTGACTTCACATGTTCAGGCGCATGGGTCACAACGTGACTTTAAAACTGACACTAAAATGGAAAGAAAAGTGGTGACGCTAACAACTGGCTCCAATGGGGATGCTCTCCTCCCTTTGAGGTAGCAAAGAACAGTAGACGAGGGGCCTGACCATTGGGCTTTATTTGACCTCTAGACATTGGGAAAAACAAACTAAACCTATCGACACGACTTCTAAGACTTTAGTATAAACTTAGGGCCTTCACTTCGGGCTTCAATTTTCTACTGACCTAGAGAATCAACAAAAAATGACTATTTACAATGACAAATGAATTAAACAGATTTTATTTCGTCAGGTAATGTTTTAGGAGCCTGTCGTTTACAAGGCCCCAATCAAAACTTTCTCCATCTAATCCTTCTAGAAAATAAGCATGTTTTCCGCTATGATCGCAGATTCTGAACAGACCCGTCCAAAGGTGGTCGAACTTTGCATGCTTCCCTTTACCTTCATTTCTTGCGTCCCGTCTCAAAACTATGTCACCCAACAGGAAATCTTCTGGATTATAACTCTTATCAAAGGCTTTCTTTATCTTTTCATGATGGGGTTGTGACCAATTATACACCTACCCTCTCTCCTACTGCATGTGAATTATCTGATTAATCCTCCTCTGCGCAACATTTGGATCGACCTCCTGTTCTTGCAATATCTTCCTGACGGGCGGTCCCAGTGAAGTAGGGAAAATTACGTATGCACCGTAAATGATCTAGAAAGGTGACATTGATATAGATTTCTTGGTGGTGACCCAGTCTACCCATAATGCGTAGATAAGCTTTTTATGCCAGGCTCTCTTGTTTTCTTGCAGGAGTCTTTTGATAATCCTGGTCAGGCTCTTATTCGAGCATTCTACTAACCTATTTCTTTGGGGATAGTACGTCATGGAATGCCCCAGGTTTATGTTATAATCCTAGAAAAAAATTTCCATCCTCTTAGACTTGAAAGTTGTTGCATTATTTGTAACGATCTTAACGGGACACCCAAACCTCGACAAAATGTTAGTCTCCGGGAATTGGATAATGACTGTGTCGGTAGCTTGTTTAGTGGGGATCGCCTCTATCTATTTCATGAAATAGTTGGTGGCCGTGAGTATCCATTTGTGTTGCGCAGAGGATGGAATGTTTATATCTCCTATAAAATCTAGACCCCACTGCATAAAAGGTGCTTCAACTGAGATCGGCTTCAGTGGCAGGGGTTGTAGCTTTCTTCTTCTGTCGAAAATCGGACATTTGTGGCAAGTGAGACCTCCTTATATACGTCATCAAAAAATATAGGCTAGTCATAACCTACCCTAAGGATTTTTTTCATGGTGGTCTTCCAATAGTGGTGTCCTCCACAGTCTCCCTTATGAAATTATTGTATGGCCTGCTTCATTTCATCTTCCAGTAAACAACTCAACAATATTCCCCTGGGATCTTTCCAATAGAGTGAGTTGTCCAGGATGCAGAACTTAACCGCTTTGAGCTTGAGAAATATGGACTTAGTCTTACTCATGCCCGAAGGGGCTTAGATATTCTCCAACACATAGATGATGTCCGCGTACCATGGCGAATCGATGAATTGTTGAGGCACCTACACAGTTTTTCTTCTTAGGGGCATTCTGATAGATCAGCGATGAAATTCATTCCTCCAACGTCGCAGTCTGACTATTCCATCAACTTTGCAAGACCCTAACCTTTGATCAGCTTTGTTGGCTTGATTTCAATATTGTATTCTAACATGGCTGCTATCCACTTGACTCTCCTTCCTTCCAGGTCAAGTTGAGTAAGAATATCCTTTACTGAACTGCTGGGTACATAAGCGATAACATGGGAGTGCAATATGTATGTCTTGAATTCTTTCAAGGATTTCACTAAGGCATATGCCTGCTTTTCCATGATGTCATACCTTACTGGAGCGTCGTGCAACATCCGACTGAAATAGGTTATGGGTTTTTTGAAATCATGTTCGTCTTTTTGTAGCATCACGCTAACAATAGTGTGTTCTGAGGCGAATGAAAACAGGGGGAAATCTTTCGTAAAATATGGGCTAGATAGTTCAGGAGATTTTTTCAATGCCACTTTGATATCCTCAAAAGACTTCTTGGCCTCTAGGTTCCACTTGATGTTGTTTCCCTTCCTGAGCATGCAAGTTATGTGTTTTATGATTTCCTCTAGGTTTGGGATGAATCTCCTCAAAAAGTTCACCTTTCCCAGGAAAGATTGTACCTTATTTTTACTGCGCGGTATGTCGATCTTCAGGATCCCTTGAACCCTTCTAGGGTCTATATTAATTCCCTCTTTGGAGATGATGTTCCCTAACATATTTCCTTCTTCTACCGTGAAGTGAGACTTATTTGGATTCTGTGATATGCCAATTTTTTTGCACTTCTCGAAAACTCTCTTCAGGTGCTCGAGATGTTGTTTGTCGGAGGTAGAGTACACAGTGATGTCATCCAGGTAATTCATGATGAATTTTTCCCTTTCATAAGAAAACATGATGTCCATGGACCTCTGAAAAGTGGCTCTAGCATTCATCGGGCCGAACGGCATATTGGCATACATGAACATTCCCCATGGAGTTGTGAAAGTCATTTTCTCTCTCTCATCCGGATGGACCATGATCAGATTATATCCTGACAACCCGTCCAGAATAGACATCTTTTGGGATCCCACCACTTTTGCAAGATGTATTCCATTTTAGGAAGGGGGTAGTGGTACTTGAGAGACACTTTATTTAAATTTCGAAAGTCTACACATAGTCTTATCTCGGCGCTTTTCTTTCTTACAGGTACCAGATTAGCTACCCATTTCGAGAACCTCAAAGAAATAATAATTTTAGCGTCAAAAAGTTTTTTTACCTCTTTCTCGATCAGCGGCAGCAACAGGGGATTTATCCTTCTCAACTTTTGTTTGAAAGGTTTCTGATCTTCCTTGAGAGTTGTTGGCCCTTGACCAAGTTTTGAGGATTCTTAGTCATGTTTGACCTATTTTGGGACTTCGACGGGCTGTCGAAGGTGAAGTGCAAGATGAAGCAAAGATCATGGGTTCTCATCCCCTTTTAGGGCCTTTTTTGGGATTCAAGATTATTTAACGGGTATAGGAATGTCGACCCATGGGTTTACCCATGCTTAGGACTATTTTGTATGTATAAATAGATGCTAAGGCAATGTAGTGAGCATAGATATAGAGATATGAATCGCTAAGTGCTAGAGTTGGATCTGTGTGATCAAGTGTTGTAAGCACTTTGTGCATAATGTGTGAGACTTGCAGAGCTAAGTGCAAGTCATTGTAAGAGACTTTGTGAAGGCTTGGTGCTATACCCTAGCGAGAAGAAGGAGGATCTGGTGGAGTGCACATAGATCTCCTATCTTCTGCGGAGTAGAACTTGGATGTTATGTGCCTGTAAAAAGATTGACCAAAGATAATAAAGAAGAGAAGAGTCGGTGGACGTAGCCCCAGGGTGGGGGTGAACCACGTACATGTTGTGTTGCCTTGCTTTGTGCGATGTGTTGATGTGTTTATATGTTAATGTGCTTAGTGCTTTAATATAGATGAATGATTTGTTGATGCTTAGTGATTATTGATATGGGTGGATGTTGGATATGACTTATATACATGCGATTAGTGCTTGAATATGCTAGATCTGATATGTTTCGTCGTGCTAAGTGCTACTAGATGCTAGATGTGGTTGAATACTACGATGCTATGTAATTAGGGTTTAACTATGTTGTAACTGAGATTGAAGGTTGATGAATGTTAACTGTTGAGTGATCTGTTAAGTGTTAGTATCATAGATCTGTGTCCCAGCTAAGGTTGCAGACATCTGATTCCTGCAACCACCCCTGCCTCTACCTCAGGTGAGACTTCATCTTCTTTCCAGGTGTTGCCGAAAGGGTCGATAGTTAGGGTTTTGTTGGTGTGTTGTTGTAGCATTGAACCCTGGGTCTGCCCCAGGGATGATTTTAAGGATGGAAATTTATTTTAAAATGTAGAAACCTTGGTGAATATTACTAATCCTTCATAGGTCAACTATAAATGTTTGGCGATATTTTTGTAAAAGTATTCAAATTTCTAAGTATTTTATATAGTCTTTATAAAATTTTGGCGATTTTTAAGGTAAAATAATTTTATCCTATAGAATTTGGGGGAATCATTTTCAAAATAGTGAATCTCATTTTTGGAAAAACCATGGAAAATTAGCCCATGAGCGAAATTTAGCCCCTAAAATCATCCATGGTCTGCCCCTGTGCCAACAAATGGTTTTGTTGTCGGGACCTGAAACTGTGATTGTTGGGAACTGAGGAAAAAGAAGCTTTGTGCGAAGATCTGACCTAAAATTATGAAATATCTGTGCGTAGATCTATCGCTCTAGTGTGCAGTATTCTACTTGATCTGTGAAGCTTTGTGCTAAGAAAGGAAGTCTAATCTGAAGAAAAGAGGTAAGATCTGAACGCTTTGTGCTCTGATAGAGGTAAGAATAGTGAAATTTTTTAGATATGGAATATTTGTGCTCTGTTGAAGATAAGATTAGTGGAAATTTTTGTTTCTAAAGTATGGATCTAGGTATATTTAATAAGATTTATCCTAGCTTGAAAACTAGGGCACTGATAGATGAAAGAGGATTTGATATGAGTAGATCTAAAAAGAATAGTCAAATATATGTTATACCTATGCATAGAGAGAATGTTTGGACTAACAAATGGATGTAGGATCCTAGAAAGATTTTTTTGCAGGTTAACTACCATGATCCTAGTGCGCAGTAAAGGAAAGGCTAGGGATCATTTAAGAGAAATAGAGGATTAACCCTTTGTTACAGTTGTAAAATACCGAGACATCTGGCTAAGGAATGCCCTAGAAGAAGACCTAGTTGCCTCTATTGCAAAGCTATGGACCATGAAGTTTTGGATTTCCCTAGAATGATTGCTAAGGTTGAAAGGATGAATATGAGACAAGAATACCATGAGAAAGGTCAGGCAACTGAGATTATAGAAAAACCCCAGAAAGAATCAGAAAAAGTATTGCTACAGATGAAAGAAACCCTAAATGACCATCAACATATCAGCTTATCAGAGATCTTTAAAGAAAAAGAGTGCATTGAAGTAAGAATAGGAGACTTCGACATTGACTGTGTTCTGGATGAGGAAACACAGGTGAATATCATGATAGAAAGAACTTGGGAAATTCTAGGAAAGCCTGCTATGATTCCTTCATTGGGAGGAATAGGATTATTCAAAGGAAACTTGATAACCCTATGTGGAAGACTTACCCAGATATCTATGAATGCCAATGGAACTTCGACAGAGGAAGAATTCGAAGTTCTTAAATTTATTGAGAACAATGCTCCATTTGCTATGTTACTAGTAAAACCTTGGATTGAAGGAGATCAGGCCAGAAGAAAAGAAGAATAAATCTTAGAGCAGAAGAAGCAAGAGTTGAAAGATTTCATGACTAGGAGGATCACACACTTGATTGAAGAATAGCAGCACCAAGCGAAGTTATTTAAGACTAGAGAATTGGATGTCGAAGCGGGAAGAACACAAGAATATTTGCAGAATATTGAAGTACCTATTCCAGATACAGATGAAGTATTACCCCTAATTTCTAGGAAAGAATCTTACCAGCGTGAAGTTACTCTGCCAAAAGAAGATACGAATCAGAATGGAAAAAGGAATTCCGAGACAAAGCTCACCGGGAAGAAGGCTATAAAACTAAGTAAGAAGAGAGCTAAAATCAAAAAGTTACAGAAGGTTCAAGAGGGAATGATGCAGGAGCATCACCAACACGTCAAGCGAGCCAGCGCGGAAGTGGAAGACAGTTGGATAAGCCGGCACAAATTTTGAAATTTCCTTGGAAGTTGTTGCGCGATCTTAAATGAGTCATTTAAGATGAAGCGCACTTGTGTATTGCAATGGACCTTGAGTGGATAGCTCTAGTCCTTTAGTAGATAGACGACATTTAAGATAGTTAATGCAGTTAGATAGAAATTAATTCTAGACTAGACAGTTTTATAAAGCAGGAGGGAAAACGGATATAGACACCCTCATTGTGCATTGTATCATTAGACGGAGCATTCAGGAAAAAGAGCAAGCAGAGAACTGTGTAAAGAACACCCATGTACTGATATTTGAATTAATAGAAGAGCTTTGATTCAAATTCATGGTTTTGTGTCTGTTCTTTGTGTACTGATGATTATTCTCATTTGATGTTTGCTTCCTGTTATGAAATTGCTTTATTGTTGTGTATGTGATTTCATGTTGAGTTTGGAATCTGAAAGGAAGAAGGAATGAGTTTCAATTGTTCCTCTATTTGAGCCAGAGATTTCCTGTAAGGAGTGCAGTCGAATTGTCTGCAAGGAGTGTGTTGACAGAGGGTTCAAATAGAAATACCTTTTATTCTCGTTCACCCATAAGTGAATTTGGGTTACAGGAGTCGTGCAAGGAATGTGCAGACCAGATAAAAGTCTCAGGGTTGCGAACCTGAGTAAAGTATTGAAGGATTGCTGCTGCTGGCATGCACAGAGTCGAGGAGCTTCAACACTTAGACATGGTTGAAGATTTGCCGCAAGGAGTGCATGCAAAGGGGTTTTCTTTCTGAAGACCAAAAGCTGTGGGAAAAACTCAGGAAGGATAGGCCTTTGAGTTTGTTGGAGAACAACGAGGACAAGTTGTGACTTGAAGTTCGAGGGAAGCATCGCAAGTTTTCGAGTAGGTGAATGAGTTCTGTGGGAAAGAACACTTGATCCTTTCACAGAATTCATCCGGAAGGAACGGACGGTCGGTATTCTCCAAGGAGAATCTGCGAATCTCCGTGAGCTGTCAGATCTTGTGGATGTGCAGGGGAGATACAGTGGTGTATTCCCAAAGGCTTAAGCTCAGGACAGATGGAGTGTTGATCCAATTCAGCCAGGACCGTTGGATCTACACGTATATCGTGTATCAGGGTTTCGTAGATCGAACCTCCAAATTATTGCAACGAGAATTGCGATATCGCGATCCACGATATCCCGACGACCCCAGAACCATCCATGATTTGGGATGCATGTCATAAGATTCAAAGAAGTTGGGGTTCGGAGTATCAGATATTTCAGAGACAGGATACTCTTGCAGCTTGGAATCGCGAAACGCGATATCCCGACGGGGAAAGGATAGTGAGGCCACAGGAGTTGGTGGAGGACAGGTGGCACGCCGTATCGGAGTTCAGGGGAAGTAAAGTCCCGAAACATTGGGCATTAGGATTCGTGATCTCGCGAAGTCTGAAATCTCGATAGAAGTGACACAGAGTTGAAAAGACAGCTCACGCGTGCATCGGAGTTTCGGTGCATCGGGCATCGGAAGTTGGAGAACCGAGTTGCTTGGCATCGCAAGTAGCGAAATCATGATAGAGAAAATTCCAATAGAGGGAAGAGAAAAGTCAGCGTTGACTGTTCATTGCGTCTCGGGGATTCGAGAGCCCAGTGATCGGCCTTTGAAATCACGAAGTTGCAAAGTACGATTCTCCGATAAGCGAAGAAAGGGAATCGAGCGAGAGTTCTATGGGTGAAGATTTCCCGATAGGGAAATAGAAGAACATTTGAGTTCTTCGGGCCGAGAGAAGAAGAGGATCCTACGAGTGGACTTGCACTGGGGAGCGTGACTGTGTCAAAGTGGTATCAGAGCACAGAAAGACTCTTTGCTTTCTATAGCAGAGAAGAAGAAAATTCACCATGCCGCCAAGGAGAGATAGGTAGTCACCCGATCCAGAGGATAGGGAGGTGCAGAGAAGAAGAGGCAGGCAGATGGCAGATCCAGCCATAGAGAGATAGATGTGTGATCTACGAGCCAGACTTGAAGACATGGAGACAGTGCAAAGACGCACAGCCAGTGTGGGAGATCTTAGTGATTTAGAAAGTGAAGCTAAGGTTGAATGAGAAGAAGAATTTGCAAGCAAGGATGCAGCCAATGAACTTCTAATCAAAGCTATTGCATGGATGGGTGCAAAGGAAAAAATGGACATTCCAGTTTACGAGGGAAACTTGGATGTGGAAGAGCTTCTAGATTGGATTAGAGCTCTTGATACTTACTTCGACTACAAAGATGTCGAAGAAGATAAGAAAGTCAAGCATGTTGTCACATGCTTGAAGGAACACGCAACATTATGGTGGGACGAGCTACAAGCATATAGGCGCTGCAAAGGCAAGCAGAAAATTAAAATTTGGGATAGAATGATTGCAAAGATGAAGGCAAAGTTCATCCCGAGAGATTATCAAATCACTCTGTTCAGGAGGATGCAGAACCTGAGACAGAAGCTGATGACAGTGAAGGAATACACGGAGGAATTCTATCGACTGAACAACAGGGGAGGTCATTGGGAGAGCGATGATGAGAAGGTTGCTAGGTATATGAATGGCCTGAGATACGATATCCAAGACGAGATGATCATGGTAACCATCTGAACGGTGGAGGATGCTTATCAAATGGCTCTGAAAGCTGAGGAGAAGCTGATCTGTAAGCAAGGTCAGAGGGGTCGATGCAGAAGTCAGTCCAGAGGCAAGTCAGTTGCCCAGGAAAGAAATCAGAAGCCCAAGGAGGAATGGAAGAAACCTCAGGGTAAAGTTGAGAGAGGTGGGACCTCACAACGAGGGCCATACGCTGAACAGAGAGGGAAGCATACAGAGAAGAGAATAGGATACGCCAATAATAATATGTTTCCTCGTACTAGAGGTAGAGGAAGAGGAAGAGGTGGAGTAATCACATGCTTCACATGTGGAAAGAATGGGCACAAGTCTTATGAGTGTCTAGAGAAAAAGAAGGACATCGTGGAAGCTCACATCACCGAGGCGCAAAGGCGGGATGTTGAGGCAGAAGATGCAGAGGGTGGAAGGTCATCGATGATGCGTAAAGTTCTCTTAACACCTGAGAAAGAGGTGGAAAGTTCAGTCCAAAGGACCAGACTTTTTAGAACAGCTTGCAAGACCAAGGATAGGGTATGCAAGGTTATCATGGACAGTGGTAGCACAGATAATCTCATTTCAACTGAGATGGTAGAGAAGTTGGAGCTGGAGACAACTGATCATCCAAGCCCATACAGAGTTTTGTGGCTACAAAAAGGACACCAAGTAACTATCACTAAACAATGCTTGGTTGAATTCAAGATAGGAGGATATAATGATAAGATCTTATGTGATGTCATTCCTATGGATGTATGCCATCTATTGCTGGGTAGACCATGGAAATATGACAGAAATGTGATTCATGATGGGAGAATGAACACATATACCCTGGAGAAGAATGGGAGAACCCATATGTTGCTTTCGATAAAGGATAAGGAGGTGAAGCCGGAAGTAAGCAACACAGTACTTCTCATGAGTGGGAAGGAGCTTCTTACAAAGGTGAAGAAGAAAGAAGATCCACAATTCTTTATGGTCAGAAAACCAAGGATCATTTTGACTAGCACGTGAGTAGACGATTTAACAGGAGAAATTATGGAACTACTGGAAGAGTTCGTTGACATCGTGGTGGATGAATTACCTCGTTCGCTGCCACCGATGAGGAGTGTGAGTCATCATATAGACCTCATACCAGGAGCTAGTTTGTCGAATAAAGCCACATACAGGTTGACGCTGCAAGAAAATGAAGAGGTTAAGAAGCAGGTCCAGGAGTTATTGGACAAAGGATTGGTCAGGGAAAGCTTGAGTCCATGTGTCGTTCCAACGGTACTCAGTCCAAAAAAGGATGGAGGTTGGAGAATGTGTACCAACTCAAGGGAAATCAACAAGATAACCATCAGGTACAGGTTTCCATTGTCGTGGATGGATGATTTAATGGATTGCTTGAGCGGGGCAAAAAAAATTTCAAAGATAGATCTGAAAAGCGGATATCACCAGATTCGCATGAGGGAAGGTGATGAGTGGAAGACAACCTTCAAAACCAACGAAGGACTGTATGAATGGCTAGTCATGTCGTTTGGCTTGACGAATGTGCCGAGTACCTTTATGAGGTTAATGAATGAAGTCCTAAAAGATTTCATCGGAAAATTTGTCATTGTATATCTGGATGATATACTGATTTTCAGCAAGACAAGGGCAGAACATCTGAAGCATTTAGCTACAGTAATGAAGAAGCTACAGCGGGAGAAGTTGTTGATTAACATGAGGAAATCTTAATTTATGAAGATAGAGCTCATTTATCTGGGTTTTGTTATATTTGTGAATGAATTGAAGATGGATCCAAATAAGGTGGAGGTAATCAAAAATTGGCCATCACCGAGAAACATTTTTGAGGTGAGGATTTTTCATGGACTAGCTAGTTTCTACCGAAAGTTCATCAGAAATTTCAGTGAGATTAGCACAGTGATGATGGATACAGTGAAAAAAAGACACAAAACTTTTCACTGGACAGCAGAGGCTGAGAAGAGCTTCAATCTATTGAAGCGGAAGATCACGGAACAAACAGTTTTGGTGTTGCCGGATTTCCAAAAGACGTTTCAAGTGAAATGTGACGCAAGCGGGTTTGCCATAGGAGCGGTCTTGAGTCAGGAAGACAGACCGATTGCATATTTTAGTGAGAAGATGAATGAGGCAAAGGTGAAATACTCCACATACGACAAGGAATTGTATTCATCATCCAGGCACTGAATAAGTGGAGGCATTACTTGATCCCAAAAGAATTTATTTTATATAGTGATAACCATGCATTACAGTTTGTGACTCAACAGGAGAAGTTGAATCAGACACATGTAAAATTGGTAGAGTATATGCAGAATTTCAGATTTGTGATAAAACACATTTCGGGTACTGCTAACAAAGTGGTTGATGCTTTGAGCAGGAAGTGTTTGTTGTTGCAGGAGTTCTAAGTCAAAACGTTGGGTTTTGATGATCTCAGGGACATGTATGTAAATGATCAAGATTTCAAAGAAGCGTATGAAGCAGCTGAGAACCTAGTTCTCAGGGACAGAAGCCCTTGGATAGACTATATGATCCAAGAAGTATTATTGTTCAAAGGCAATCAATTGTGTATTCCAAATTGCTCCATGAGGGAGAATTTGCTAAAGGAGAAACACAGCGGAGGCTTGGCAGGGCATTTTGGTCACGACAAGACATTTGCAAAGTTGATCGAGTCATACTTTTGGCCAGGGATGCGGTCAGAGGTCAAGCGCTTTGTAAACAAATGTAGAATTTGCCAGCATTCAAAGGGAAGAAAGCATAATGCAGGATTCTATCAGCCATTGCCCATACCAGAGAGGCCTTGGGATGTGATAAGCATGGATTTCGTATTGGGATTGCCAAGGACGCAAAGAGGATTTGATTCAATATTTGTGGTAGTGGATAGGTTTTCCAAGATGGCACATTTTATCCCATGCCAGAAAACCAGTGATGCGACTCACATCACAAATCTTTTTTTCAAGGAGGTCATTCGACTTCACGGCTTACCAAGAAGTATAGTTTCGGACAGAGATACCAAGTTCATAGGGAATTTCTGGAGGACATTATGGAAGAATTTGGGGACTAACTTGTTGTTTAGTTCAGCTTATCATCCTCAGACGGATGGAAAACCAGAAGTGGTGAACAGAAGTCTGGGAGACTTGCTGAGAAGCTTGGTGAAGAGCACCATAGCCAGTGGGATAGTATATTACCGCAGGAAGAGTTCGCATATAATGACTCAGTGAACAGGAGCACAGGCCAAAGTCCATTTCAGATTGTGTATGGCATGCAGCCGAGAGGAGTTTCTGAATTGAGAGATTCGGAACAGACTGCGACTAGGAGCACAAGTGCCGAAGAGTTCGCAGAGGCGATGAAGGAACTTCACGGCTAGGTGAAGCAGCGACTGCAAAATTCAAGTCATGAATATAAGCACAGAGCCGACCAGTGGAAGAGACAACTTCAGTTTGAGGTTGTTGAATTAGTTCTGGCACATTTAAGGAAAGAGAGGTTCCCGAGGGGAACATACAATAAATTGAAAATGAAGAAAATCGGGCCATGTAAGGTCTTGAAGAAATTGGGGGAAAATGATTATGAGATCGAGTTACTGGATGGGATCGGAATATATCTGATATTCAATGTCGCAGATTTATACCCATACAGGGTTGTAGAAGCAGAGACTGGAACTGAGCAGCCAGTGATCCAGTGGCAGAAGCAGATGCCAGTTGCAGAGAAGCCACGGATGGAATGCATACTGGACAAGAGAGTGGGTAAGAAGACCAGGAGGAAAGAATACTATGAGTATCTGGTCAAATGGAATGGCCATCCAGTGGAAGACGCCAGCTGGGAGAATGAAGCGGAGATACAGAAGCATGGATAGACCGTGCAAGAGCTCATGGACAGGAACCATGAAATTTTTCAAGCAAGGGAGTATGATGTAGGAGCATCGCCATCACGTCAAGCGAGCCAGCGCGGAAGCTGAAGATAGTTGGATAAGCCAGCACAAATTTTGAAATTGCCTTGGAAGTTGTTGCGCGATCTTAAATGAGTCATTTAAGATGAAGTGCACTTGTGTATTGCAATGGACCTTGAGCAGATATCTCTCGTCCTTTAGTAGATAGACGGAATTTAAGATAGTTAATGCAGTTAGATAGAAATTAATTCTAGACTAGACAGTTTTAGAAAGCAGGAGGGAAAACGGATATAGACACCCTCATTGTGCATTGTATCATTAGATGGAGCATTCAGGAAAAAGAGCAAGCAGAGAACTATGTAAAGAACACCCATGTACTGATATTTGAATTAATAGAAGAGCTTTGATTCAAATTCATGGTTTTGTGTTTGTTCTTTGTGTATTGATGATTATGCTCATTTGATGTTTGCTTCCTGTTATGCAATTGCTTTATTGATGTGTAAGTGATTTCATGTTGATTTTGGAATCTCAAAGGAAGAAGGAATGAGTTTCAATTGTTCCTCTATTTGAGCCAGAGAATTACTGCAAGGAGTGCAGTCGAATTTTCCGCAAGGAGTGTGTTGACAGAGGGTTCAAATAGAGATAAATTTGATTCTCGTTCACCCAGAAGTGAATTTGGGTTACAGGAGCCATGCAAGGAGTGTGCAGACCGGATAAAAGTCTCAGGGTTGCGAACCTAAGTAAATTATTGAAGGACTGCTGCTGCTGGCATGCGCAGAGTCGAGGAGCTTCAACACTTAGACATGGTTGAAGATTTGCCGCAAGGAGTGCGTGCAAAGGGGTTTTCTTTCTGAAGACCAAAAGTTGTGGGAAAAACTCAGGAAGGATAGGCCTTTGAGTTTGTTGGAGAACAACGAGGACAAGTTGTGACTTGAAGTTCGAGGGAAGCGTCGCAAGTTTGTGAGTAGGTGAACGAGTTCCATGGGAAAGAACACTTGATCCTTTCGCAGAATTCATCCGGAAGGAACGGATGGTCGGTATTCTCCGAGGAGAATTCGTGAATCTCCATGAGCCGTCAGATCTTGTGGATGTGCAGGGGAGATACAGTGGTGTATTCCCGAAGGCTTAAGCTAGGGACAGATGGAACGTTGATCCAAGTCAGCCAGGACCATTGGATCTCCACGTATATCGTGTATCATGGTTTCGTAGATCGAACCTCCAAATTATTGCAACGGGAATTGCGATATCGCAATCCACGATATCCCGATGAGCCCAGAACCATCCATCATTTGGGACGCGTGTCAGAAGATTCAAAGAATTTGGGGTTCGAAGTATCGTAGATTTCGGAAGCAGGATACTCTTGCAGCTTGGAATCGCAAAAAGCGATATCCCAACGGGGAAAGGACAGTGAGGCCACAGGAGTTGGTGGAGGATAGGTGGCACGCCGTATCGAATTTCGGGGGAAGTAAAGTCTCGAAACATTGGGCATTAGGATTCGCGATCCCGCGAAGTCTAAAATCCCAATAGAAGTGACGGGGAGTTGAAAAGACAGCTCACACGTGCATCGGAGTTTCTGTGCATCGGGCATCGGAAGTCGGAGAATTGAGTTGCTTGGCATCGCAAGTAGTAAAATCGCGATAGAGAAAATTATGATAGAGGGAAGAGAAAATTCAGCGTTGACTGGTAATCGGGTCTCAGGGATTCGAGAGCCCAGTGATTGGTCTTTGACATCATGAAGTCGCGAAGTTCGATTCTCCGATAAGCGAAGAAAGGGAATCGAGCGAGAGTTCTGTGGGTGAAGATTTCCTGATAGGGAAATAGAAGAACATTTGAGTTCTTCGGGCCGAGAGAAGAAGAGGATCCTATGAGCGGATGTGCACTAGGGAGCGTGACTGTGTCAGGGAACTTCGCAGAAGGAAAATTTGAAAAATTGGAACTTCGTCGGGATATCAGAATAGCGTCACATGGCACTTCTCCATGGCAAAGAAATATAGTCATTGGAAACAGTATAACCATTCGACCAACAACCTGAACGGCTAGAAAGGAATTTATGATCATAAATTTTTCCACCAGACCATTGGGACCACACCATAATGAAAAGAACCGAGTTAATGAAGGCTTCTCACCCATTGCAAGAAATTCATTGCCAAGTTATCTATTTATCCCGTTGTGCCACGCCACGAGAACACTTTTGCTAACTGTGAATCTGATCAAGCAAAATAGTTGATTTTTCACAGTGATCATCACGCTATCATCATCCATCCTATTGCATTGAGAAGTTACTCTTCGAACCTAATATATTCAACCATGAGTGTGCATGTCGGATGAGCTTAGCGCTGCAGAGAAAATTGTCAAAGAAGTTCTCATTGACCTAATGACTGAAAGAGTAATGTCTGAAAGAGAAATGTCTGCAAGTATTCAAGCGTCATCGACGTGAGGAGTTCAAGCCTCTACGTCGACTGCTCGCGGAGATGGATCATCCTAACCATCAGCGGAAAAGAGAACCAAACAAAGAGATGGCCTAGCCAATGCGAAGATGATCCCATCCATATTGCCCGATTATATCCCACCTCTGGCCGGCATAGTGAATCGAGATAGCATGCCAAGTGATTTTGAGTACACCATGATTATTGCATACCTCCCAAAGGGGATACGTGCAGTTCAAGCACAGCAGGACAAGATCGTAGTGTTGAAGTTCAATGACTTCAACCTCATAGATCGCAAGAACTATAGTATGCTCGCCCCGTATAAATACCTGACCATGAAGAAGGGAAAGAACTAAAAGATAATCCCCCAGTCGTGGACGATGAACCTCGCGCAGTCCACCCTGCTAAACATAATGAAGATCCCACACTTCGAAAGGCACCAGGAAGTGAATGCCTGTGTCAAGTTATTACTTTCATGTTACCATGGAGGTTACTTATGCCTAGACCATTGTATTACAGTCGATCCAACGTTGATTCATAGGATCATGGGGTTAAGCATGCAAGGATCCAACCCACAGAAGTTCTATCTAGGAAAAGCCACAGATCGTGCGCTAGCACAGAATATCAAGGATACATATAGTGATGTTGAAAAGGGGACGTGAGGCTACAAGGTAGCCTCCATCTAGAATGGCACAGTGCACCTAGCCTACCAGCTCATAGCCAGAAAGTTAGTAAGGAAGAACATAATTACGCAAGTCACAGTCTTTGTTTTTGACATTGCAGGGAAGTGCGTGGAAGGCCTATAGATGAACCGCGAGAAGTACCTAGTTAATTAGTTGGAACTAGACTATTTCGAAGCACAGGATCAAGGATAAGAGTTTCACTTTAGCTGGCTCCTGATCCTCATCGCCTATGTTTCCTGGGAAATGTCGGAAGGTTCTACCTTCTCGGATATTGAACCATTCGAGCCACTTGCTACAAATTTCACTACCCTATGGTACTCGATTGATATGAGCAAAGAGTGGAAGTCGAATGTTGTTTTTCATACATATTGCCTTTAGCTGAAGAGTTCCATCGAAGCTAAACCATGCATAACCCCGAACACCCTACAGAGATTCCGACCCTTGATGAAGTTCTGTGCAGATTGACACTTCATCTACATTACAGCGCAAGTCAATGAACATAAGGAGAAGCTTTATTCATACTACAAGCTCATGGAATAAGACCTGGAAGAGATCACTAAGGACTGGTCCGCAGACCTCCTTATTCCCACAGACCCTGCAGAGATGTCCGACATTGACAGCCCAGAAACCATGCATAAAGAACATGATACATCCATACCCAGCAGAATGAAGAAGACTGAAGAGGTCCAAGAATTAAGAAGTGCCTTAGGAAAGGCTTCTTCAGTATCACCTGACCGAGGGGGTGATGACAAAGTAGAAGAAATAAATCAAAAAGGAGTTGAATAGAAGACAGGCAAAGTAACACCGCCCAGAAACAAGGTTGATTCCCTAAATAAGAGGAAGGTTTCTCCTATGAAACCTTCTTATCAGAATAAATCAAAATCCACCGTGACCAAGATGAAGACTGTGCTTTCTGTCGATGATTTTGACTTCATCATCGCATTTATCAATGACAATTCACTGGAAATTGTGGAGAAGAAAGAAGCTAAGCAGAAGGAAATGTACAATAGAATTAAGGTCAAACTCAGAGGGGTATAGCAAGCCCTTCATTCCAACCACACAATGTCCACTGTGCCCCTGCCATCAGGAAAACCAGATTTGGGAGATGAGCCAGCCCAACTCCACCGACTAGCTGATGCGGTCAAATCTCGCCTTCGCCGCACTCAAGAAGAAACAGAAAAAGTCACCCAGTCCTTGAATAAAGTGCAAGGCATACTCGTAGAAAAACACAGAGTTGCAGAGCAGGAGAAGGTTTCTCTCTGGGAAAAGTTTGAAGAAGAGAAAGTACATATACAACAAGAAAAAGAACAGTTGCTCGAAGAGCAACTCGAAGTGAAGGAAGCAGTCAACAAAGCACTCCACTTTGTGACAGGCTTAGAACCACAAGCAGAAGACCGAGCCACACATCAAGTAGATCAACTCGCAGAAGCTATCCAACAGCTACAACAATGAATCACAGATCTATGTCCTAGCTAAGGTTGTAGACATCTGAGTCCTACAACCACCCTTGCCTCTAACTTGGGTGAGACTTCATCTACTTTGCAGGTGTTTCCGAAAGGGTCGTTAGTTGGGGTTTTTTTGGTGTGTTGTTGTAGCATTGAACCCTAGGTCTTCCCCTGTGCCAACAAACTTAGAGCTCTACACAGTGCAGAGCACCTCGCAAGATGTGAGGGATCAAAGAGAAGCAATTGCTTGAAGCGCAGTTGAAATAATAAAGGTCCTTACCATGGAATGTAAGAAACTCACTGATTGCAGTGCCCAAACCTATGAGAAACTCACTGAGAATCTAGAACTGAAGGCACTGGAGTCGCAGCTCCAAGAGGCAAAGTATCAAGCAAAAACGATACAAGCGTAGTTGAAGCCCCTATCAGCTGTGGAAAGAATGAAGTGATCCCAAGAACAATGCACTGCCCAGCAACAGGTCCACATTATTAAAATAAAATTTATGGAAGTAACTCAATGAATCTAACCTGTACAGGATAAGGCTTACCAACTGTTCGAAGAGATCGAAGGCCGAGGAGAGAAATTGGAGCAAGTCGTCACTGTAGCTGAACAACGCCTAGAGGGACCTTTCAATGAAGCAGTCATACAAGAGTTCATTGAACAAGAGGTCGTGGCACAACAACAAATCGAAGCAGCTCGAGGATTTTGAAGAAAAACTAGTCAGATCAGAGTGACTCAGGATGAGTCACAGGTGAGTGTTGGGGGCTTGTTCACCCTTGACCAAGTATTCAGGATTCTTTGTCATGTTTGACCTATTTTGGGACTTTGACAGGCTATCGAAGGTGGAGTGCAAGATGAAGCAGAGATCGCGGGATCTTGGCCCCTTTTAGGGCCCTTTTTTGGATTCGAGATTATGTAATGGGTATGGGAATATAGGCCCATGGGTTTACCCATGCTTAGGCCTATTTAGTATGTATAAATAGATGTTAAGGCGATGTAGTGAGCATAGATATAGAGATATGAATGGCTAAGTGCTAGAATTGGATCTATGTGATCAAGAGTTGTAAGCGCTTTGTGCATACTATGTGAGACTTGCAGAGCTAAGTGGAAGTCATTGTAAGAGACTGTGTGAAGGCTTGGTGCTATACCCTAGCGAGAAGAAGGAGGATCTAGTGCAGTGCACGTAGATCTCCTGTCTTATGTGGAGTAGAACTTGGATGCTATGTGCCTGTAAGAAGCTTGACCAAAGATAATAAAGAAGAGAAGAGTTGGTGGACGTAGCCCCAGGGTGGGGGTGAACCATGTACATGTTGTGTTTCCCTGCTTTGTGCGATGTGTTGATGTGTTTATATGTTAATGTGCTTAGTGCTTTAATATAGACGAATGATCTATTGATTCTTAGTGCTTAGTGATATGGATGGATGTTGGATTTGACTTATATACATGTGCTTAGTTCTTGAATCTACAAGATATGATCTATTTCATCGTGCTAAGTGCTGCTAGATGCTAGATTTGGTTGAATACTGCAATGCTCTGTAATTAAGGTTTAATTGCACTGTAAATGAGATTGAATATTGATGAATGCTAACTGCTAAGTGCTCTGTTAAGTGTTAGAATCACATATATGTGTCTCAGCTAAGGTTACATACATCTGAGTCTTGCAACCACCCCTGCCTCTACTTCGGGTGAGACTTCATCTGCTTCGCAGGTATTTCCAAAAGGGTCGGTAGTTAGGGTTTTGTTGGTGCATTGTTGTAGCATTGAACCTTGGGTCTGTCCCTATGCCAACAAGAGGGATAACATGTTGGATCGCTTTCGTTTCATACACTTTCAGGTCATCATAGCTCCATGCGAAGATGTCCAAGAAATATTTCATGAGATTCACATAGTCCTGCTTGACCTCTGGACCCAGTGTCTTGGATAATTTTACCATCTTTGGGTTCTCCTCAGTCCTGATGTTGCAGTCTTCCATGTATTCTTCTCTTGCAGTGATCTTGGGGTTCTTAGCCACATCATTCTCATCAAACAATGTTTCCAGCGACACCAACCCCTTTAGAATAATATTATTTTTCAATTGTATTATGTCCCTTCCTGCGATCTAGGTTTGGAAAGGGTCGTCGTTATTGTGCGCATCCGCGCTCTCATCTTCGTTGTCGCGACATTCCTCGTCAATTTTTGTATTAGCGAACTCGTCGCTCATAAGGAGGAATCTTTCCACCTATTTTTCATCATCGAACACTTGCCAGTGTTTGATATTATCAGGCACTGTCAGCCTGTGCCTGACCTCAATTTCATAATTTTTGTTTGGGAAGATGGGGATCTTAAAAAATGAGGCCGAGGTGGCCAACGCATCGTCGATCTGATTTTTCTCTCTAGGGATAGCAGATAGGTTATATTCTGAGAATCCTTCGATCAAGTCCAAAGCCAAATTATTGTACACTCTCAGCTTGGGATTTTTAGTCGGATATACACCCTTAACCTGATTTATGATTAGCTCAGAATCTTCGCGCGCCACTATCTTTTGCACGCCCAATTCTTTCAGAACTTGTAAGCCCAATATTAGTGCTTCATACTCATCCATGTTGTTAGTTCATTTAAACGTGAGCTTGTATGAGCACAGCTTCGTTCTTGCTTCATGGGGGATCACCCATATGTCGGCCCCAGCTCCTTCTCTACTCACTGCGTCATCAAAAATCACGTTCCACACCCTGTTTTCTGCACGGTATTTTGGGTTGATGCATTCTGTTGTTTCCCACGCAGTCTCCTCATCAGCTGTTATAATGGATTTTGGTTCTTCTCCTTCGAAATTTAGGTCATTGTAGAATATAGAAGGCCCCACGTCGGTTTCAACAGCGTATATGGGATGATTGTGTGGTTGTGTCGTGTTTCTTACCATGTACTTCAACAACACTTTTTTGTACAACATTCTGTCATGGCCAAAAACAGGGATAGTGGCATATGACATATCCATCTGCAACGTGCCCTTCAAATTTTCAGCCCATGACCTCAAGAGCAACATGAAAAAAAATTGGGATATGTCTGCGATGACCACGTCCATGACCATGTTCTTAGCATGGATTTGAGCCAACTATACAACTAGGTCCTTGATAAGGCCCAAACACTTGACTTTCCTCAAATCAAAGGAGAAAAGGTCTTTGTATGGCCTAGTGACATCCAAACCTAGTTCGTCGATGATCACCTTTGGCATGAGGTTGTGCGACACGCCAGAATCCAGCATAGCATTATGCAGGTTCATGTCATGGATATTCAGACTGATGTAGAAAGGAGGGACGTATTTGGTATCGTTTGTCTCTTCAAGCGCAGACCAAAAAGGATGGTGAGGTGATCATATTGAATATTCAGAGTATCAGGGGTCCCCCCCATCTTCATCATTTTAATGATTTGTTCCTGATACTCGCCCTTTCTAATAAGTTCATTGAACAAGACAAAGATTTGTATTTTGGCCATCTCCTATTCAAAATTGAAAGGGGGACAAGTTTTCTCTACCTCTTTTCCGCTCGCCTCCCATCCTATCTTCGGGGATTTCTTGGGGACCTCCTCCTTCAACTTATCTTTCTCTGTCATGTCTTTGGTCGCGATGTCTGACCTTGTTCGATTTGTGGAGGGAGTATCCACCTGAGGCTTCCTTATGGGGTTCATTTTTTACGACTCAGTAGGAACGTCTTTGCTCCAGAGGTTGTACTTCTTCTGGAACTGCGGGATGGTGTTTTGATATCCTTTCCTAAAATCTTTCATCTCCCAAGACAGCGCATCATCTATTTCAAGTATCATATCATAATCGACCTTTGGCACAAAGTCTTCATTCCTAATCATATATTGATCATGCTCACTCTTTGTCAGGAACACGTGCGGGTTTTTCTCATCGCAACAATGCATCTGGTCATCGAATGTATGGTCAAAATCCTCATCCGTGTCGTTGTTATGGAAAGAAGGCCTTGTTTGTTGGTCACCTTGATCCCTTTGCTCTTTCTGTTCCCTCTATCTAATCTGAGGGATTTGACCTCTTCTGAGGTTCTGATTTATGGGAGGTGGGTCATTCTTTTCTCAGGCAACAGGTATGTTTCCCATGGACATTCTCTCCATCAACTTCTCCATGGTCTTCATCATCATGTCTAATTTATCATCTGAGGACCATCTCCCTGAGGTCTCTTGTCGCCTCGATTGAACCTTGGTTTTATTTTTCCTGACGCCATCATGTTTACTTCGACTTCGACAACATTTCTCATTATAGCATCTAGATTCACTGATCTTCTTTCTCTTAACAATAGGGAGAAATCATTTTTGAAGGAATCAGCGTACCGTAACTGCGCAGCACCAGGGGGCGGCTTGACTTCTATAGGAATCGAGTTGTACACATTCAAAAAGTGGGCCAAGAATTCTTGCACCATCTCTTCCAATGCTTTCTTCATGTTATTGTATTGTGTCAGCAGTTGCAAAGGGTTTTTCTTGTCTCCCCATTCATCTAGGAATGACGTCTCTATTATCCCTGATATCTAGGGATAACTAGGAGATCATGTCTCGAGGCCCACATTGTCCTAGACATGGAGTACCGAGAGAAAGAGTGACTTGAGCATGGCCCTGGAGGGCCCATCTTTCTTCTTCTCAGCCAGATTCATCCTGTCAGCAGTACCAGCTTCCATCACTACCGGCCTGGGCTTGCATCGGAGAGGACTCTTGCTCCATGAGGTAATTGGTCCGAGGTATCATGGTATGTGTCATATTTGATTGTTATAACCTTCTTATATATGCATTAGGTTC
>ML797153.1:149555-176004 GCA_009831015.1 Picea engelmannii
CCATTAGCCTTACTCCTTGACTCCATTTACCCTAAGGCACTAGTCCAAAACCAAAACGTTGAGCTTTTTGTGCTAAAACAACTCTTTCAAACTCTCTTGAATTGAAACCCTACTAACCCTAGCGTCTAGACTAACCCTAATTGTTGATGATGTCTTGCCTTATTTAAACTTGTGCTTGGACTAAAAGTTGTGGCTGACTCATCCCTTGATAGCCATAGAGGTTTTAAGCCTTTTCATTGGTAAATTTAGCTAAATGTCCACCTCTTTGACTAGCTAACTTAAACCCTAACAAGCAACAATATAGGTGACGTCATACTTGTTTAAACCCTTGTTTGGCCCTAAAACATTGAGGTATAGTCATCTATTTAATAAGACTTTGAGTTGCTAATCATATTCATAATCTTATTTGACAAAACGTTCCTCTCATTGTCTTCAAATTTGACCTAATAATAGGGCTGACGTCACCCTAAATCTGCAATAGTGACGCAACAACAGTATTTATATGAGCAGACTTGCATTGTGATAGTATAAAGATTTGGTTTTACACATTGAATGCCAGTATATCTTGTGTATTTATTGAAGAAGTGACATAAAATATAAGCTTTTATTGCAATCATTGACTTCGTCAATAATTACTTTTATTAACGCTCATATGTATAAAAGATAGTCATTGATATTGTGAAGTACTAACCACGGCAGCACACTCTTTAGTTTTATTTGCCTTGTCTCGCAAACAGGTGCCATCCAGTGGAATATCTTCTTCTTTGACTATCATATTGGCAGTAATCTGTGAAGGGAAGCCTATCCTTAACCTTTGAAGCTTTAAACCTTGATCCTTCTCCTTCAGAACCCCAGATTACTAGGGATGTCTCCCTTGGGATTAGCCACCCTAAACAGAAAGAGCTCCCCATCGAGGTGATAGTGGGTGGGGAAGCTCATGTTACGCCAGTTTGAAGCCTCGACTCAAGCTATCTAAACCTTTCCTACAAACTGTGCGATAACAGTCTCGAATGCGGCGAAGTCCCAAATGCTCGCGGGCAGGAGGGATTTGAACCATTTTCTTACACCTCCCAAGAGGCTTTGCATGAACAACCTCATTTTTTCATCTCTGTAGTCCACCTCCTCCAGGTCGATGAAATAATTAAACCAATCCAGGTGCCTCTGAGATAAAACATTTCCCTCAGGGTTATAGAGCCTCATCCTCTGGCTATAATTTTAAGGCAATTTATGCAATTGGGCAGGCATGATGAGGGGAGCGAATCTGGCAGCCATAGCCCTAGGAGGATTCAGATTTTGAGGGATATTATTTGATACTATGGCTCGGAATTTCTTTGGGTCGAAAACAGTTTCGTCCAAATTGGTTTCTGACTTCGACCAGAATAGAGTTTGCTCAAAGAATGCGTCAAACTCAAGGTCGTCAATGCTCTGCACACCATATTTAGGCAAGGACAGGCTTCTGTCCAGGTAGTAGAACAGTTCCAGTGCTTGCTCTCTAAACTTTTACAAAATCTTCTTAGGGTCGTACATAGGCTTCAAGGGGTTTGGGTCAGGATTCACTCTGGTGTAAATCATCTTTGGAGCCAGGTTTCATGAACTGTGCTACTTGAGGGTATTGGTCTGTTTGGACTAGATTCGCCAGGGTAAGGATTTCGGCCGGTATGGATGTTTGTCCCTCTTTTACCCTTAGGGGTGAAACTACAACATTGTCGTTCTCCTAGGGAAAATCTATTCAATTTCACTCCCCGACAACAGTGCCAGAATATTAGCACTCTGTAAATCTGTTCAGTTGATAAAGAGACGACGAAGGTAACTTTTTAAAACCAACTTTGAGACCTGAAACTAGCCTTTTAGATCTTGAGAGAGCTCTCTCAAAAATGGCCCGATCTCCATGTGGATATGACTTTGGAAATAAAGGATGTATTTAAACACCTTTAATATGATGGTTTCTAGTTATATTGGCGCAAGAAAGTGAGACTCGGGCTATGGAGTCGATCTGAGGAAAATACAGGACAAATGACTTAGTGACTGGACTTGAGAGCATAAGTCTAGGTGAGAAACATCCTTAAGTGTAAAACCATAATGTGTGGCGGGAGAAATTACAGGAAGTAACTCAGGAGCGTCATTGTGGACAAATTTGGAGTTAGCTTTAGAGCAAAATGTTTTGTCTAAGTGGCACGAACAAGGGGCGTTGTACAGCGAATCCACAGGTTCAATAATTCGTTCCAAAATAGACAGAAAGAGATATGAAATAAAGATAACAGGAAATCATATCTGCAAAGAAAGAAGCACAATACATCCAACTATTACAACTAGAATATTTTCATCAATTCAGAGGACCTTTGCATTAAATTCCAGTCAAAACTTCAGATTACATACAATAGTCGTTGTCTACCAAAGAGGGTGTCCCTTGGGCTACCCTTCTTCCTAACCTCTAACCCTTAGAACTAGGAAAATTAAGCAACATGGACTGGAGACTCTTTGCATAGTGTTTTCCAAAAATAGACAATAATCATGCCGGTTTATTTATGACTGTTCGCAACTTCTCTACGGGGATCTGATCGTCATTCGAGCTTTGGCATGGAGAAAATATGTGTCATTGTGTTCCTTTGAGTAGGTGTCCTAGCGAACAGGTGTCTATCAGGAGCTTGTTGTCTGTAAATCATGGCTTCAATTTTTGTGATGTGATAATTTGCTAAGAACTACGCGCAGTAAGAAGTTGTTAGATCATCGTGGCTATTATCAAAATGGTAGTGTGCTTCAGAGAAACATGCCATTCAAAACTTCCAAGATTTGTCTCATCCTTTGTGGGTGCAGAGATGGGTGCCAACTAAACTTATTTTTCCTACGCGCCGACGAGAGATACACAGGCTTCCTTCTTAGTAGTTTCGCATTCTATGGAATGTTTTGCATGCCTTTCTTTCAACAGTATCTATGTTTCTCGTACTTGTAAAATGGTGTCTTGCACCTCTATGAGTTTCCTTTTCAACCATGCCACGTTCCCTTCATGACCCTACGTTGCGGATGCTTATGTAGCCTTTGTCACTAGTTGTTGCCTTAATTCCATGTTTTCCTGATAGAGTTCGGCAATGGCCAACTTTGCTTTCTTCAGTTGCTGAGATATTACTTTCTCATTTTCTCTTATGATATCCTCTCTCCTTTTTCTTCTCTTGTCTTCATGGCTCGATCCCCCAGTAGGTTCTAGCTAGATAGTGCGTCTGAGTAGTTCTTTAGCTATCAATCTGACGCATGGTTCTTCTGAAATTTGAGCTTCCATGATCTCCTGGTTATTTCTCGTCCTTCCCTTTCTCCAAGGCATTTGTTGCTGGGGAGAAGGGGCTCTTACTGTCTTCCCTTCCTATGAAAATCCCTCCGTTTCATATTTTTTGCGATTTAATATGGTCTTCTCTGCAGGTAAAAGAATAGTTCCTTTCACGTCTCTGGGAATGCCTACTGTGGGTGAGAATGAATCCCAGTCCCTTTGGGGCTTGGACCTTGCAGTTTTGCTGCTCTGTGTGCCTTTCCTTGCACTATGAGAGGTCACCATGGTGTGACCAAGGTGAAATTTGTGTGAAATGTATCCAACAAACTCACAGGAAGGAAGGTTCTGATCAAGCTAGACTAGCAAGGGAAATTGCAAATAAAGTTTAGGCCTGGTTCTACGAATGGAGAGAATGTCGAGCATCTGAGATTTATAATGAATCAGATAGGAGAGGAAATCATGTTGGAAGACAGGGAATTCATGGTGACGAGATGTTCCAAGTCAAGTTGCAGGTTTTCCATGGATAATCCCCGCATGTAGGATACATGTGATAAGGCTTGTTGGGCATGCATGATGTGAGCGCTGTGATTTTTCATTCCCTCGGCCTCCATGATGAACTGATAATAATTGTTGTACTTGCCGACGCAACCTCTATTAACCACTTGACTCGACCTAGGGAACGTAGAGACTATTTTCTCAATAGGACTTGACTTTCTTGGAAAAGACATACCTGTACCTCTTATACAAGTTTTGAATCTGACATCCTTTCCCGTTTCCAAGGGCCAACCGGAAACTTGCTGACTTCAAACTCACGGTGTTATGTTCCTGAATTCACATGTTTAGGTGCATGGGTCACAACGTGACTTTAAAACTGATTCTAAAATGGAAAGAAAAGTGGTGGCACTAACAACGGTCTCATCAAATTTCCTGTCATAACCGAGTTGACAAAACAGGGTAAGACATGGGATGAATTCCTGTATCAATTCTCAAACCCCCATCTCACGGTCAATACCAGCAAGATATCAATTGATTTAGAGATTGTTACTCCATCTAATCCTCATTCTCCAAAGACTCCAAACCCTCCAACTCAAACAAAATTATTCTCCAAAGAAAATTGTTGATTCCCCTGTAGCCTCATCGAGCAAGAAAACTAAAACTCCTATTGATAATTATTCATTGCCCTCAACACCTATTGATCCTCAACCTAAGAAGTTACAAGAGGAATTTCAGCAACATTTTCCTTTAGTCCCTACAAATAGAAGAGGATCCAATTGGTTCAAAGGGGAATCTTTTCGAAGAAGCACCTGAAGTGCAAGTGGAAATCCTAATGTAAAACCTCCAAGCACTTTAGATCCTATCTAGGTATATTCTGATCATGAAATCCCCCATAAAAGACTTAGAGAAGTTTCTGCAGAAGAGTTTGAGCCTGATAGAGAAGTAAAATCTAAACCTAATCCCTCTCCAAGCCCTCTTCTTTTGAAACATCTGATCATACCCCAATTATTGAGAAATTACAACAAGAAAATGCTCAGTTGCTTCAACAGTTGTAAGAGATAAAGACTATGGATAGGAATCTCCATCATGATAATGTGGTATTGCAAGCAAAAGTGAATTCTCTCCAACGATTGGTTGATCAAATGACCACCTCCAATCGTAGCCTCCGGACACAATTGAAACATCGTAAAAGGCCCAAGACAAAGTCTCCAGGACAAGAGGGAAAGGCTTCTAAAGCTAATCCACCCCCTCCTTCGTGAATCTAGTTATGTCGGGTGATTCATTTTTGTTTGCAGTGGGACCTGCAAATCCTTAGGCGTGGGGGTAATGTTGCATTCATATTTTGACTATTTTATTGCAATGATCAAATCCATTTTGCATCAATATTACATATGATTTTTAAAGGTTTATATATCAATTCTTCATTTATTCGCATCAGGTATGTATAATTGATGTTTTTGCAATGATTTTGAGATCAATTCAGTTCAGTTCGATGTTTACCAAGATCTAATGCATGTTTTGTGCAAAATCACCATCCAATACTCCATCCAGTACCTCGTTTGGCACTCTGTCCATCACCCCATCTGGTACGCGATCCGACACTCCATATGGCATGCGATCCAGCACTCGAAGCACACTAGAGCTGGTGGTTGGTACATTGGCGGCCAGTGGTGGACGAATCGACGATCTGAGTTTTGTGCCCCCTCATGGCCTCTAGCTACAGAGCTCGATACACCTCAGATTGGGCAGTTATGGTGATCATTGAGTGGCTCATGGATTTTCTAGAAGATGTTGTTGTTAGAAGCTCATTTAATGAGTTTGCCATTTTTAGAGGAGGTCGACCCTTCCAATGGTCGACCTCTCAAGCTGTAACTTGTCTATAAATGTCACTATTAGTGGCACAACCACGGACAGAATTTTGAAGAAGAATTTCATTTTGTAATTCAGACATTCTCTACAACTTTTGTTCCAGACTTCATTTTTTTATTAATGATAGAATTGTGTTGAGTTAAGCCTGTGTTTTATTGTTGGAGTGTAGCCACGACCTATTGGGGGGGGCACCAGTGGTCTGGGTGAGTGTATATCAATAGATATCGTGTGTTTATTTTGTTTCTTAGTTAGAATTTATACGTGTTTCTTTTTTGTATGTATTTCTCAGTTTCAATTATTGTACATGTCATTTATAATTTGATTATCTAATTCGTCTTTCCTTAAATTGCATATTGCTTATAGGAGTTGGTTAATTATCATGTTGTGTCTCTTCTTTCTTAGCAATGAATCGTCCTGCAAGATATTAATCTAGATAGTGTATTGAAGTCTTAATTAGTTACTTTGGTTTTGGCAATTAAAACATAGCATTAACTTAGATAGAAGATTAGTGTGAGAAGAGTTTTAATTTAAGATTGTTTGCAAGCTTTGATGGATTAATTGTTTCAAGTTTTGTTAGTTGTAATCAAGATAAATTTAATTACCAGTTCAGTTAAATATTCATAGATCTATTTTGTTCATTAATCTTGCCTTAGTATGATAAGATAGAAACAAATTTTGGGATTATATTTTCTAAAACCATTCTAGTTTTGAAATATGAGTTTTAATGATAGGATTAGTTCAGTTTAGATTATAAAATCTCAGTTATGGATTTGAATTGTAATTTTAATTAGAAGAGTGGATTTGAATTAGGAATTTTAATCATAAGTTCATGAGTTTATAGATTTTCTTGAATTAATATAAGAGTGTTTTTAATAATTGATTATTGATGCATGAAGTTTAGAGATCACATGGATTTCCAAGATACTTAGTGTTGCTTGTATGATGGCAAAGATTTATTTAGATTGTCTTATTCACACTTTTATTTTCTTTGTAGAAGTAAGCATTGAATTAATTCCTCTTGAACTGTCACTAATAGTCATATGCCATCGTGATGTTATTCAGCACCGAAGACATAATCATCATCTTCGAATACTCTTTTTCCTATTATTGCAAATTAGGAATAGTTTTGATCAATTAGAATCTGAATACAGTCATGATGTTTTTACTTTTGATTAAGTAGGTTAAGATTTATCATTCAAAAAATATAAATAATTAAGATTTCTTTTTAAGAATAGAGGTCACTTGTCGAAATAGTTTTGATAGGTTACTTGTCTACTTGCTTATTTCCTTAAAGATAGAAAGATCAAAAGTAATTTACTTGATGTTACTTACTTAAAAAGGTTGAATAGATTAACGTGTTTAAAATAGGTTGTGATTTTCTCTTTTAGAAATAATCCATCAAACCATCATTTAAAGCTGCTTAGGGTAAATAGTTCAATCTCATTAATAGAATTTGTTAATTGATGAAAATTGAAAAGTGTCATCTCTTTAGAAAGTAGATTGATAGAGTATTGATCCTTAGGTAGACCATCCCCTTAGTTAGACAATACTTCCATCATCTTTTCATCCTTAGCTCATACAGTGCCACAACTCTAAGTTTACTTACCTCGGATTCACAATTTAATTGTGGGAATTAGTTCATATAGAACACCCATCATATTTGACATTGTTTTCAAGGAGTTGTCTTAAGGTAGGAAATAGTAAGGGAGTAGATCATTTTTGAACCTTATCATTAGTTTGGTGGCAGGGGAACTTTAAGACAAGAGGTAAGAACCTACACATCTATTATAGTAGTTCCCCCAAACCCAATGATAGCTTTTATTTTTTGCTTTCATGAACAAACCTAGGGACCCAAAGGGTAGATACATTAAAACCAAACCAAACCTTTCGACCAAGATTCCTTCTAACCTTTTTGGAGGAAGGAACACTCGACCCATAAAATACACAAATCGATACCAGAAAGTAGGGGTTAGATCAACCCAAAGAGCTCAAGCAGTCTCTGAAGAGACCAAAATTGGGATCACTATAGAGCAGAAAATTGAAACATCAATAGTAGTGGGACATGAGGCAAGACCACTCGAGCCTTCATCAGAACCAGCCAACACAAAAAAAAAAAAATCACCACCATCAAGGGACCCTAACTTTGTAGGATATCATTGACCATGAACAGGTGAATACTCTGTTTGGAAGCTCAACCTATATATTTTTTTCCCAAGTCAAAAAAAAAACTTTGGCACCAATAATTTCAATTGGATCAAGTAAAGTCTTGGACATCCAAACAGTAGATAAATTTTCTCATCAAAGGGATACCTTTCCTAGAAACGAACCTTGGTATACTTTGTTATCTTCAAGGATAAAACCATTTAGGTACTCTCTCTCTTTGGAATCCAAACCAGTATGGATGATCAAGAGGATCACAACCATGTAAGACATGAGGAGGAAAAAGAAGTTGGAAACAAAACCAAAACCACCTTCGGGTTTCTAATTTTGGATACCACACAGAATGTCAATATGAAGAACATTCCACCCTCGACACTGCCCACCTTTTACGATAAAAATAGTGAAGACATAGATACCTTCCTATTTGATTTTAACATCTTGTGTAAGAGCTACAATTACCTGCAAGATGTCGAGAAACTAAAACTTTTTCCTTCCACCCTCAAGGATTTTGCACTAAGATGGTTCATGGGGTTGGGAGAGTCTATTATTAGGTCTTGGGAAGGAATGAAAGATATATTTATTAAAAAATACCAAGACTACTACAAGTCCAAGGATCCTCGTAATGATATTTTTAAAATCCAATAGTTAGAGGACAAGAATCTCGAGGATTACATGGAACGGTTTTCTTATGTCCATGGATGATTTTAGGGGCTAAATTTCGCTCGCGGGCTAATTTTCCAAGGTTTTTCCCAAAACAAGATTCGCTATTCTAAAAATAATTCACCCAAATTCTATAGGATAAAATTATTTTACCTTAAAAATCGCCAAAATTGTATACAAACTATATAAAATCCTTATAAATTTGAATATTTTTACAAAAATATTGCCAAACATTTATAGTTGGCATATGAAGGATTAGTAAGATTCGTCAAGGTTTCTACATTTTAAAATAAATTTCCATCCTTAAAATCGTCCCTGCTTATGTCTCACAAAAATTGAAGTACCACGACCTTCCAAATGATACAATCAGGGCTCTTTTCCTTAAAGGTATTTTGGAATAATTCCTAGAGACACTTAACCTGATGGCATCATGTGACATCTCCCATAAACCATTTACTAAAATTTGTGAAATGTGTATGAATTAATTGAGGAGTAGAGCCAAACCAAGGAAGAGTGTTCGGGATCCTTATAATAGAAACCTAAAAGTAGTTAGTTCAAGTGGTATTACAAGGGTAGAGATAGGGAACCTATTAGAGAACTTCAAAACAAATATCTTACGTACAATAGGTTCCTAGTTGGACACCCTAAAGATTAAAAATAAGCAGGATGAGGAGAATGAAACAATGTTCATATTTTTCCCAAGATGTAGGAGGAAGCATTCCTCAAGGGAATGCCCATTAGATAATATTTCAATTTGTGGCTTCTGCACTGAAGACCACCCTACTGAAAAATTGTCATCATTGCCTGGTTTGTTAGCCATCTACAAAAGTGGGGATCCTGGGGAATCCTCTTATGCACCTAGGAGGCCAAGGTAGGCTAGGAGTTAGCCTACATACCTGGATCTACCACCTCAAGTTCCACCCTATTATCAACAACCACAATAGTGGAACTCACCGAATTGGAAAAATTGTTCTACACAGTATCACCATCCTTGGCTACAAGGATGGAGAGGAGGCCGGCATACCCAAGGAAACACTCAAGCTCCACTTGTCCCTATTCCCACTCATCCTTACCCCCAGTTTCCATTGAACATCCCACAACTTTTTCCAGGTTTTGTTCCCAAACTTTACCTCCTATTCCACAACAACCCCAACAATACAAAAATACAAGCTCCCCAAGACCAACATTATTACTTGCACAACCAGTGACCAACCTGAATAACAAACCAACTCAACCTCTTCATAATGTTGGGTTGCAAACCTCCCAACCCTATTCTTGAAACTTTTTCTAAATTCTGGTTGTATATATGTAAATTATTTGAAGTGTGTTGATAAACAATTCTAGATATTTCTGCAGGTACTTATTTCACCACGAGTGGACAATTTCAAGGAGACAAAAAGAGAAGTATTTTCCTTCGAAAAGAGATATTGCTATATTTGAACCTTGTTGTCTGCTTAAGAATTAATTGAATAATGACTTGATGTGAATTAGCCATATTTTTGCAAGATTTTTATCTTCCTTTTTCTCAAGGCATCTTTAATGGAAGTTTCTCTTAACCTCCACCACTAGAGGATATAAGGAAGTGACACCTTATCTATCAAACTTAGAGGTTACTCATACAATTTCCCCAAGAACCCTGAGTAGGTGAGTAAAGTATCTTTATTAAAGAGTATCAAGAAGGTCTGATTAGCGGTTAGCCAACATCACTATAACTTAAAAAAAAAAAAAAAAAAAAGTGATTCGAGCCTAAAGATACCTTTATGTTCTTTTCCAATGGTACCATCCACTACACACTAAAACATTCTTTATTATACCATATCTTTAGATAAGATACATCCACTTAAGTACCCCTTACATCAGAACAATCTATAAGGAAAACATAAAGAAGAATCATTCTCTAACATAAATACCATCCCAATCTTAAAAACAAAAAAAAAAATCAGAGTTGTCTCCCCATATTCTTGAAAAAAACAATCTTTATATAAAAATCTTAAAAGATGGTGGACTAGTCTTTGAGGGTGTAAGAGGATAACCCGCTGGGTTACTGAACAGGTCTACTGGCAGCAAGTATCAACTTGTGGTATGACTAGGTAAACTCGTCGAAGTATTGAACAGGCTTGTTGGCAGCGGGCCATTCTACCTAGCAAGAGTGATAATCTGAAAAACAATAAATAAAATTCCTAAATCTTAAACTTTTCCTGATGTACAACATTACTTGTAGAAAAAGCTGAAAAGAAGTATGCATGGTTAAGAAAAGGTCAATGAACGCCATAAATCTTCCATTGGGAACTAACTTTAAGACTATCCTAAGACTCTCTCGCCCACCTCTTCTTAACTATTTGTAGGATGTTTTTTCCTATAGGTGGGGCCATATTTTAACCGTCTCATCAAACTAATGTGTGAAATTTATCTCTACACTTGGCAAGTTGTAAATCTTAGGCTATTGGGAGAATTGACTGGTTCCCTATATTTTTTATTGTGAGGTGTCACAATACTTAGGTGTGGGGGAGGGGTTTCATGAGCTGACAAATGATAAACATTGTTTATCTATATTATAATCCATGAGAAGAAGAAGTAGAATCTTTGTAAAAATTTCGTTATATTGTTTTCACGATATTCTAGGCTATTATATCAACAGTTATTTTTATTGAAATGCTAAATTCTATACCGCTGACATCACTGTGTGTTATAAGCATGTTGTACATTTTTCTTAACTGGTTCTTTTACAGACTGTTAAAATATTCACTACAGATTTGTGTTACATGCCTATGGACAGAGGAACAGATTGTTTTATAGTATACAAGAACAATGACAAGGAAATTAACATTGGATCATTCTATTCACACTTATCCTTTACATGCTCCTGTTCACCATGACTTTCATAAATTTCCCAAGCAGAGTGCTATGGGTAAACATCCATTACAATGAGAATAATTTCCATTTGCACAGGAGTACCATATGAAGTCACATATGGAGTGCCATTTGGAAGAATGGATGGGGTGCCATCTGGACGACTCGATGAAGCACCATATGAAGGATCGGATGAGGTATGAACATACTATAAGTGACCATGATTGCAGGTAAAAAATGGATCATTTGAATTTATACGCCTTATCACTAGTAAGTTGAGATGAATTAAATGGTATGTCGTTAAAATTCGCATTGATAATTAAATTAAAAACTTTTAATGCATTTTTATGATCAAATGTCCAAGTCGAAGACTTGGACATTGATCTAATTCACACATGATTTCAATTTCCTTCAAAGTACACCATTCAAAATTCAAAATCAGTGCAATCATAATCACACATGGAAATCATGTGTGATGAATTCGCTCACGAATTCAACCGTTTTCCACCTTAATTGCATTAAAAATCGGGGGTTTAGCTCCAATTTCCATTTCACTCATCCCTTTGCGCTCACCCTCTGCCCAATTATGTTCCTCTTCTCATCCTCCGTGATGTAACCATGCCTAAACGCTATGAACCTTCCTCCTATGTCGAGCTTCTGGCCATTCCTGAATTTGCAAAGTGTAGGGAGATTTTCCTTCACGCAAGATGGGGACCATTCTTAGCCTATCTGCAAGGACACGATGATGGAATCTCACTGCAATTATCTCTTGGGTTCGATGGGAGGTTGGCATGCATAGGGTCTATGAGGAAACAATTTCCTCAACCATGAAATTTCCATAGGTTGGAGATCGATGGTTCAAACACCATCAATTTAGCCAAGCTACAACAGAGTTTTCAAGCCTAAGTTTTAGAATGTTTCTGGATCTAAAGGGTACTCCAAATAATGGATCAATGATGAGTTGATTAATCCCCTTATCATCATTACTAGGCTTATCACTTGTGAAGGTAGATACTCTATCTTCAAAGCTTTCCATTTTCGTCTGTTATCTCATTTCCATTTTAATAAGCCCCTGAATTTTCCTTTCTACTTGTTGAAAAGTCTTGAGAAAATGTCTTCCCAACTACGTAAAAATGTTGCCAATCCTCATAACGGTCTATAACATCACAGCCTCATCAAATTTCTTGTCATAACCGAGTTGACAAAACAGGGTAATACATGGGATGAATTCCTCTATCAATTCTCAAACCCCTATCTCACAGTCAAGACCAACAAGAGATCAATTGATTTATGGATTGTTACTCCATCTAAGCCTCATTATCCAAAGACTCCAAACCCTCCAACTCAAACTATCTCTCTGTCTGAACAAAAGGCCAAGAAAATTATTGATTCCCCTGTAGCCTCATCGGGCAAGAAAACTAAAAATCCTACTGATAATTCTCCATTTTCCTCAACACCTATTGATCCTCAACCTAAGAACTTACAAGAGGCATTTCAACAAGATTTTCCTTTAGTCCCTATGAATAGAAGAGGATCCAATCCATTCAAAGGGGAATCTTTTCAAAGAAGCACCTGAAGTGCAAGTGGAAAGCCTAATGTAAAACCTCCAAGAACTTTAGATCCTATCCAAGTATCTTATAATCATGAAAGCCCCCATAAAAGACTCAGAGAAGTTTCTGCAAAAGAGTTTGAGCATGATAGAGAAGTAAAATCTGCACCTATTCCCTCTCACAAGTACTTTGTTACTCCTACCTCCAAGATGCCTACATCAGCTTCCAAAGTTGATATACATTCTACATCCATCAAGGGATCCAAGACATCTTCTTTTGAAACATCTGATCATACCCCAATTATTGAGCAATTACAACAATAAAATTCTCATTTGCTTCAATAGTTGGAAGAGAGAAAGACTATGGATAGGCATCTCCATCATGACAATGCGGTGTTGCAAGAAAAAGTGAATTCTCTCCAAAGATTGGTTGATCAAATTACCACTACCAATTGCATCTTCCAAACACAATTGAAAAATCGTAAAAGGCCCAAGACAAAGTCTCCAAGACAAGAGGGAGAAGCTTCTAATGTTAATCCACGCCCTCCTTCGCGAGTCTAGTTATGTTGGGCGATTCATTTTTGTTTGCAGTGGGACCTGTAAATCCTTAGGTGTGGGGGTAATGTTAGGTTTGTATTTTGACTGTTTTATTGCAACCATCAAATCCTTTTTGCATCGATATTGCATATGTTATGCTTCCTATTATCCATTTTGAAGGAGTTTCAAAGGTTTATATATCAATTCTTCATGGATTCGCATCAGGTATGTATAATTGATGTTTTTGCAATGATTTTGAGATCGATTCAGTTCAGTTCGATGTTTACCAAGATCTAATGCCTTGTTTATGTCAAACAGGGAAAAATCGCAGTCTGATCCTCCATCCAGTACCTATTCCGGAACTCCGTCCAACACCCCGTCCGATGCGCGATTTGGCACTCCATCCGACATGCGATCCAGCACTCAGAGCGCACTGGAGCTGGCAATTGGTACATTGGTGTCCTGTGGTGGATGAATAGGAGATATGGTTTTTGTGCCCCCTCGTGGCCTCTAGCTACAGAACTTGATACACCTTAGATTGGATGGTTATGGTGATCGTTAAGTGGCTCACGGATTTTCTAGAAGATGTTGTTGTTAGAAGCTCATTTAATGAGTTTGCCATTTTTAGAGGAGGTCGACCCTTCCAGTGGTCGATCTCTCAAGCTGTAACTTATCTATAAATACCACTATTAGTAGCATGACAACAGATAGAATTTTGAAGAAGAATTTCATTGTGTAATTCATACGTTCTCTGCAACTTTCGTTCAAAGCTTCGTTTTTTTATTGATGACAGAATTGCGTTGAGTTAAGCCTGTATTTTATTGTTGGAGTGTAGCCATGTCCTGCTGGGGGGCCCACTAGTGGTATGGGTGACTGTATATCAATAGATATTGTGTGCTTATTTTGTTGCTTAGTTAGAATGTATACTTGTTTCTTTGTTTTATGTATTTCTCAGTTTCAATTATTGTACATGTCAATTATAATTTGATTATCTAATTTGTCTTTCCTTAAATTGCAGATTGCTTATAGGAGTTGGTTAATTATCATGTTGTGTCTCTTCTTTCTTAGCAATGAATCATCGTGTAGGATACTAATCTAGATAGTGTATTGAAGTATTAATTAGTTACTTTGGTTTTGGCAATTAAAACAGAGCATTAACTTAGACAGAAGATTAGTGTAAGCAGAGTTTTAATTTAAGATTGTTTGCAAACTTTGATGGATTAATTGTTTCAAGTTTTGTTCGTTGTAATCAAGATAAATTTAATTACCAGATCAATTAAATATTCATAGATCTATTTTGTTCATTAATCTTTTCTTAGTGTGATAGGATAGAAACAGATTTTGGGATTATGTTTTCTAAAAGCATTCTAGTTTTGAAATATGAGTTTTAATGATAGGATTAATTCAGTTTAGATTATAAAATCTCAGTTATGGATTTGAATTGTAATTTTGATTAGAAGAGTGGATTTGAATTAAGATTTTTAATCATAAGTTCATGAGTTTATAGATTTTATTGAATTAGTACAAGAGTGTTTTTAATCATTGATTATTGATGGATGAAGTTTAGAGATCACATGGATTTCCAAGATACTCGGTGTTGCTTCTATGGTGGAAAATCTTTCTTTAGATTTCCTTATTCACACTTTCCATTTCTCTGTAGATGTCAGCATTGAATTAATTCCTCTTGAATTGTCACTAATAGTCAGAGGCCATCATGATGTTATTCGGCACAGAAGACATAATCATCATCTTTGAATACTCTTTTTCCTGCTATTGCAAATTAGGAATAGTTTTGATCAATTAGAATCTGAATACAGTCATGATGCTTTTACTTTTGATTAAGTAGGTTAAGATTTATCCTTCGCAAAATAGAAATAATTATGAGTTCTTTTTAATAATAGAGTTCACTTGTCGAAATAGTTTTGATAGGTTAGTTGTCTACTTGATTATTTTCTTAAAGATAGAAAGATCAAAAGTTATTTACTTGTTGCTTACTTAAAAAGGTTGAATAGATTAACTTGTTTAAAATAGATTGTGATTTTCTCTTTTATAAATAATCCATCAAACCATTGTTTAAAGCTGCTTAGGGTAAATAGTTCAAGCTCATTACTAGAATTTGTTAATTGATGAAAATTGAAAAGAGTCATCTCTTTAGAAATTAGATTGATGGAGTATTGATCCTTAGGTAGACCATCCCCTTAGTTAGACAATACTTCCATCATATTTTCTGCCTTGGCTCATACAATGCCACAACTCTAAGTTTACTTACCCCAGGTTGACAATTTAATTGAGGGAATTAGTGCATATAGAACACCCATCAATAAGCAATAACATGTGAATTTAGTATGTACGTCTAAAAGTGTGCCACTGATTTCACAAGAGATAGGGATTGCTTTTCCAACTTTGAATACCTTAATTCATAATCATGAATAGTTTTGATCATGAAACTAATTGGGAGTTCTTCACCCTTGGTATTCCTCTGAGTAAGAACAGATGCGACAATTGTTTCTGTAGTGAACGAGTAGATAATGAAATCCCTTTGAAAATATGGACTAATGAGGATTGGAGTTGTAGTGATTTCTCTTTTGATATTGTTGAAAGCTTCTTGAGTATCCTTCGTCCATTCAAACCTTTTCTCCTTTTTCAACAATAAATTAATCGGCTTCACAATACTTGCATAGTCAGGAACAAATCTTCGCACAAAATTGATCTTGTCAAAAAATGATTGAGCTCCTTTCTTAGATGACGAGGTGTTGAGTTCATTTATTGCTTTAACTCTTTCCGAATCTATATAAATCCTTTCCTTGCACACAATATGACCCAATATTTTTCCTTGAGTTACAATGAATAGGCATTTCTTTGGATTTAGAGAGACACCATATAATCTACATCTATCAAAAACTTTTCTCAAGTGATGGATATGGTCACCCTTTTTTTTGAATGCACTGTCAAGTCATCTTGATAATATACCATGAATTTTCCTATCAACCTACTAATGCATGATCCATGGCCCTCTGGAATGTGGCTCCAACATTCTTCAAACCAAAGGGCATCCTTGCATATGCATATGTCTCCCACGGTGTTATGAATGTTGTCTTTGCTCTGTCTTACTCAACAACTAGGACTTGATTATATCCAGAAAAACCATCCAACATGGACATGCAGGATGATCATGTGACTTGTTGGAGAAGAAATTCCATGTTAGGTAAAGGATAGTTATCATTTACGCTTGCTTTATTAATATATCTGAAATCCACACACATCCGAATTTCCCCGGTCTTCTTTCTCACTATCACAGGGTTCGAAAGCCAGTTAGAATGCCTAATGGGATATATTATTCCGACCTTATTTAACTTCTCCAATTCAATATTTACCAAAAGATTCAATTTGGGGTTCATCATCCTTATTTTTTTCTTAATAGGGTTTGCTTCTTCTCGCAAATGAACGATGTGTTGGAATATTGTTTTATCATAAGATTTCAATTCATCATAGGTCCATGCGAACACATCAAGATATTATTTAAACAATGAAACATATTGTCAACTTATTCAATGGTACAATCAACTCCCAAGTTGACATATTTTGGGGAACTGTCAGTTCCAATATTGACATTTCTTGTTTCTTTCACCTTTCGAAGTGAAATTTCTTCTAGGAGCTTCTTAGAATGATCATATTTTGTAAAAAGAGACTGATATTGAATGCAATATTTAGGGACAACATACATGTGATTTTCTTCATCATCATCATCATTCAACAAAAAAAATTCCAACTGTTCATCATTCTCAAACACTTGCAAATATTCCATGTTATCGGGTATAGAAGGTCAAAATGCTCTTTCCACTTGAAAAGATGTTTTTCTTTGTATATCATCTGGGTTTGAAAATGAGGCCACCAAGGCTAATGAATTTGCATTCTGATTCTTATCCCTTCGAATGAAGGAAATGTTGAAAGAACTGAAAAATTCCATCAATTCGTTGACTCTTTTGAAATATAACTTGAGTTTTTCCTTCTTGATTTTATACTTTTGGGTGACCTGATTAATCACCAATTGTTAGGGACCTAACCCCTTACGTAGGTAGAACAATGTATTCCTATGTAATAAAGGTCAATATTAATAAGGCCTTGCAATAAGGTATAATAAATCGAATGTAAGAAGACCTAATAGAAGCTTCCGCTTCTAGAAGGATCTTCCTCTAGATGGTTCTATTAATAGACATATTTAGTATAAATAGGATTCAAGGGTATAAGAACCCTAGCTTGTATATTATTGTAATATAGCTATGCTCGGCTAGAGGTTTCCCCCTCGAAGAGGCCCATGAAAATTGCTCTCAGTAATCGAAGTGATCTTTCTGGTGTTATTCTGTTATCATTTCAATATTATTGTGGTGTTATTCTGGTTATATTGTTGTTCATCTTCCATTTCTATCATTTTATTTTTGTTTTGTATACTTTTATATCTGGAATATGACAAGTGGTATCAGAGCACTTTCCTTGGCAAAAAATTGTGGGTTAAATTGTTTTCAGGGTAGAGACATATTCTGACATCTTTAAGCCATAGAGATATGTCATTAGGCACACAAACCCATGATTGAGGGATTCATACACACATGAAATACAAGTGGTTCTTAATCGCACATCTGTTGGCCACCCTTGTAACCCCTGTTGGTACCCCTTCGAGTGGTAGAACATTAGACAACACCTGTGTACGGAACGACCTAGATTTCCTGAAGCCCTCTTTAGATAAACTAATCGTCCGCCTAACTGCTATAGTGCCACCGAGAACAACACTTAGGAAGATACTCTCTAGTACCTGGGTAGTCGGATAGTACGACTAAGGGAAAGGTCGAGCCTCCTTAGTTAGTGCCCTAAGATAATGGGTCGAGTACTAATGTTGGACCCTGCACGTGTATCAGAGAGTTATAGCACAGGCAAACCTTTGTCTATAGAACCCTTGAATACCTAACCCTTGGGGATGAAAACAAAAAACAAATTAAAACAGACAAGCTCTACTGTCGTGCAACTGTGTTCGGGTTGCCAAATCACTACACATTTCTTCCTAGTTAAGCATTTGGGCATTTCATCACTACAATATTCTTCAGACCAAAGTATAACTCTGCAGATGTAAAAACAAAAAGAAGGGTCTGGATTTATCTCTTCACCCTTATCACATTCATACATATCATTTTTCAGCAAAATTTTTGACCCCACCGGCCCCGTTTCGGTTCCCTCGTCATCATGGCCCATACCCATAGCCAATACTTGGAAGCTCACTTCAATACCTTGCAATCTAATTTCATAGAGACCCAACAAGAAGTGAAACAACTCAGTGCCAATGTTTTTTCCATCAATACAACCATGCAGTCCTCCATCGTCGCCTCAATCGAGGAACTCAAACAAGACATGATGACTACCCAACTTGAATTTGTCATTTTGATGATCTGCACCAAGCTGCATATCCCTGCAGATAACCCTTTATCTGACCCACCCCCACATATCGAAGCTAAAACTTCCTCTCATTCCCATAATTTTCAACCCCATCACTTTTAGCATGACCTACGCCTTCCGCGGGTGGATGTGACCAAATTTGATGGCTCGGATCCCACTGGTTGGCAAACCCAAATGGAACATTATTTCTCTTTATACGACATTATGTATGACTTGTCCAAACTCTAGTATGGTGTTCTCCATCTAGATCAAGAACATTAGCAATGGTGGCAATGGAGAAAAACTTCCCGTCAAGGGCATATTGCTTGGAGACACTTTGTGGTAGAGCTTTATGAACAATTTGACACTAACACCAACCATTTAGGACATTTGACAAAGTTGAAACAATATGGAACAATGGAAGACTTTATAACTTCTTTTGAGCACCTGGATTTTTGGCCAGAGGGCATGTCTGATGCCTTTTTCTAAGAATGTTTTATCAGTGGACTCAAGGATGAGATTCATGCCCATGTCCTCATGGCTCAGCCTCATATTTGGGTGAAGGCTACTAAAAGAGCTAAAGAAGCACAACAGTTTGTATCTTCTCAAAAACGGAAACCCTCCTTTATTCCTCACACTAAACCAGTAAATCCCACTACTCTCTCTGCTCCACTAAATATCCAAAAATTGACCCGAGCTAAAATGGTTGAACGCAAACTCAAAGGCCTTTGTAATAATTATGATGACAAATATTTTCTGAGCCACAAGTGTAAGGAACAAAATCTTTTTATAGCCATCTCAGAGGATGTTTCGGAAGAGGATGTTGAAACTCCCCTTGTGTCTGAGTCACTTGAAACCATGGACATAACCCCTCCCTCAGACCCTCCCGAAGTAGAACTAGTCATTTCCCTTAGACCCTCAAGCTAATTGTTTACATCAAGCATAGGAAGGTCATCATTTTGGTTGATAGTGGTAGCACCCATAATTTTATTCATCGTTGCATTGCCCAAGAAACCCATTGCTATATCCATACAGTCAATAATTTCCAAATCATGATTGCCAATGGTGGCTCCATGAAATGTGGAGGGTGTTTTGAAAATGTGTGTCTCCAAATTGGCGACTACCACCTGAAATCTCATATGTTTTCTATCGACATGGACGGTTGTGACATTGTGTTGGGTGCATATTAGCTAAGGACTTTGGGTCCCATTCTCATGGATTTCAAGTAATTAACCATGCAATTCGACCAAGAGGGCAAAAAATATAAGTTCCAATGCTTCATCGTTGGTTCATCGGATATCATTAGTTCCCATCGCATGGAAAAGATGCTCAAAAAAGGTCATTCTGGCGTTATTTCCCAACTCCGTGACATACAGGCAACTAAGACACCCTCTGTGCCGCAAGACCTCTAGTCCATCCTCTCCAAACATCAAGTGGTTTTTTCCACTCCCCAGGGACTCCCACCTTCCTGTGGTGTTCATGATCATTTCATTCCCCTTATACCAGGAAGCCTCCCTCCCAATATCAGTCCCTATCGTCACCCCTTTTCCCAAAAAAATTAAATTGAGAAAATGGTTCAAGAACTTCTCAACGCAGGCATTATCCTCCCTAGTACAAGCCCCTACTCTTCTCCTATGGTCATGGTAATAAAGAAAGAAGGTTCTTGGCACATGTGTCCTGAATTCCGCGCCCTCAACAAACTCACCATTAAAGACAAATTTCCCATTCTTGTCATTTATGAGCTCTTGGATGAATTGAGTGGCGCCCAGTTCTTTACTAAACTTGATCTTCATTCTGGCTACCACCAGTTCTATATGAAAGAGGTAGACATTCCTAAGACTTCCTTTATAACTCATGAGGGCCACTATGAGTTTTTGGTCATGCCCTTTGGCTTGTGTAATGCCCCCTCCACCTTCCAAAGCCTCATGAATAATATCTTTTGCCCCTTTCTCCATTATTTTTTCATAGTTTTCTTTGATGATATCCTCATCTATAGAAAAACCTGGACAGACCACCTTGCTCATGTGGACCAAGTTCTCCATATACTCTCTCAGCACCAACTTTTCCTGAAACAATCTAAATGTACTTGGGCCATCTTGTTGGCAGGAACGGTGTCAGGGTGGATCCTAAAAATATTGAAGCTATGAAAGATTGGTCTCACCCAAAGACTCCCAAAATATTGCGAGAATTTCTGGGCCTAACAGGTTATTATCGCAAGATTTTTAAGAATTATGGAAAGATTGCGGCACCTCTCACGGCACTCTGTAAAAAGAATTCTTTCACTTGGACCCCAGCAGCTACTCAGAATTTTCAAACCTTGAAGATGGCCATGTGCACCATTCCAGTCCTGGCCCTTCCTAATTTCACAAAGACATTTTTCCTAGAATGTGATGCTTCAGGGAAAGGTATTGGCACTGTCCTTATGTAAGAGGGTCATCCTTTGGCCTTTACCAACAAACAAATGTTTGAAATAAATTTGGGCAAATCAATCTATGAAAAGGAAATGTTGGCTATTTTGCATGTCATTGATTTGTGGCGTCCTTATCTATTGGGGAAACGCTTCAAAATTAAGATGGACCATCAAAGCCTCAAGTGTTTTTTGGAACAACACATTTCCTCCCTAGAGCAACAAAAACGGGTGACTAAGCTATTTGGATATGATTATGAGATCATTTACAAGAAAGGAAAAGACAATGTGGTGGCCGATGCACTTTCCCAAAAATATGAAGATAAAGGATCCCTTTTTTCTCTCTCCTTCATTGTACCAGATTGGATCCAAGTCATTTTCCAAGAATGGCTACATGATCCCAAAATTTCGCATCTGATACAACAATTGCAGTCCAATTATCCAATTTCCCCAGGGTACTCATGGCTCCATGATGATATTCTATACAAAGTTTGTTTGTATTTAAGTAAATAGTCAAAACTTAAATCCGCGGTGCTTTCTGAGCTTCATGCCACACCCACAGCTGGGCACTCTGGGTTTACCAAAACCTATGACAGGGTCAAACATTATTTTTTCTGGGATGGTATGAAACAAGACGTTCATAATTTTGTGGTTGAATGTGATGTGTGTCAATGCAACAAGGGAGAAATAGTCAAATCTCTGGACACACTACAACTGTTTTCGATTCCACCTGCTATTTGGAGGGATATCTCTATTGATTTTATTACAGGATTACCTAAATAGGGTAATAAATCAGTCGTCATGGTGGTAGTTGATCACCTTTCCAAGTATGTTCATTTATGTTCTCTTCAACACCCATTTACAACATCCACAGTGGCTCAACTATTCATGGATCAGGTCTTCAAGCTTCATGGCATGCCACATTCTATTGTTTCTGATCATGGCCCAACTTTCACCAACAATTTTTGGCAATAACTATTCAAGCTACAAGGCACCCAATTGCATCTTAGCATAGCTTATCATCCCCAAACGGATGGTCAAACTGAAGTTGTCAACAAGTGTTTGGAAACATATCTGAGGTGTTTTTCATCAGAAAATAAAAATCAATGGGCTCAATGGTTACCCCTAGCTGAATGGTGGTACAACACTTCATACCATACATCTACACGCATGACTCCTTTTGAAGCAGTATATGGACAAAATCCACCTTTAGTTCTCTCCTATTTACCAGGTATGTCGAAGGTCCAGGCAGTTGACCAAACGCCTACAGTTCGAGAGGCTATTCTCCATACCCTCAAAGAGAATTTGGTCATGGATGAGAATCGCATGAAGCAACAAGAAAATCAAGGTCTCTCTGAATGTCAATTTGCAGAAGGGGATCAGGTGTTTCTTAGACTGCAACCTTACAAGAAAAATTCCCTCAAGGCCGAGCATTGTTAGAAGCTAGCACCCAAATTTTATGGTCCTTATACAATTCTCAAGCGTGTGGGACAAGTGGCCTATCAGTTAGCTTTGCCCAGTCATTCTAAGCTACATTATGTTTTTCATGTTTCATGCTTGAAGAAGGTGATTGGAACTAAGTGCCGAACTCAAACCAACCTTCCTGAGTTGGACAAAGAAGGCTCCATTTGGCTACAGCCACAAGCAGTTTTGGACCAACGTGAGTGTTTCCTGCATCAACGAACCATGAAGGAAGTGTTAGTCCAGTGGAAAGATACACATCTAGCAGATGCCACTTGGGAACCATCTACCATTCTACACCAATTTCCACATCTCAATCCTTGAGGACAAGGTTGTTTTTAAGAGGGCGGACATGTTAGGGACCTAACCCCTTACACAGATAGAACAATGTATTCTGATGTAATAAAGGTCAATATTAATAAGGCCTTGCAATAAGGTAGAATAAATCGAATGTAAGAATACTTAATAGAAGCTTTCGCTTCTAGAATGATCTTCCTATAGATGGTTCTCTTGATAGACATATTTATTATAAATAGGAGTCAAGGGTATGAGAACCCTAGCTTGGATATTATTGTAATAGAGCTCTGCTCGATTGGAGGTTGCCCCCTCGAAGAGGCTCGTGAACATTGCTCTCTGTAATCAAAGTGATCTTTCTGGTGTTATTCTGTTATCATTTTAGTATTATTGTGGTGTTATTCCGGTTATATTGTTTATCATCTGCCATTTCTATCATTTTATTTTTGTTCTGCATACTTTTTATATTTGGAATATTACACCAACTCGGAGTCATTAGTCACAATTAGATGTTATATCTTCATTTCTTGTGCAAGAATCATCCCCTAAATCAAAGCTTCATATTTTTCCTCATTATTAGTACATGTAAATTCAAGTATGATAGCATGTGGATGCATAATATTTTCTAGACTTATAAGGACAATTCCAACTCCATTCCCAGAGCTTGAACAAGCTCCATCAAATGGCATCCTCCAATAACCTTCAAATGGGTACTCTTGATTCTCTGTGTCTTGCACTTGATCTAGTTTTTCACTATGTTCCATGTCTAGGATACCATAATTTCCAATCCCGACGTCTATATAATCTTCCTAACTCATTATCTTTCTTTTTGAAGGATAAGGGTTTCATGGGTTCACAGGGAACCTTAATCATTGGTCCTTCTTTGCCTAGAAGCATCATGCAACTTCCATCGTTCATTATATATCCCCTAATCATGGATGACCAATCTCTCCCCAGCACAACTCCATATGTCGAAGGAAGGTATACCACAATAATATTAAAAACTGTAATAATATGGGGGGGCGTCGTAATCCATGCATAAAAGTCCTTGATTTCTCCATAGGCTGGCACTTTTCTAGAATCAATTGCAAATATACTTTCACCAGACTCGTAATATTTGGTACGACTCATGACCAATGCCTCCATGACCACCGGTGGCATGATATTATTGGTCGCTTCGGTGTCAACTAAACAATTATGAAGTGAAACATCATGATTTTCAATTGAAATGTAAAAGGGAGGAATTTTACCTCTCAGCTTGGCAGTTGATTGGTTCTAGCTTTGTTTTGGAATGGTAACAATAGCTTCTGCTTTCTCAGATGGATCATCCAACAATCTCAATATGTTTTCCCTTTGTTGGGGAATCTTCACCACTTCTATAAAATGCAGAGTTATCCTTAATTTTCTTAAGTCCTCTACACCATTGTATGTCATCTTCCATCAGGTGATGCTTCCTATTTCCAATGTTATCCATCGTTTTCTCACCTACTCTTTTCTCATTTGTTTTCTCTTTATCTTTTTGGTTTTATTTTTCAGAGTCATTCTTATTCTTGGATCTATTTACAAATCCTCTTTTCTGGGCGACGTTTTCCTACGAGTTAGGGTCGTTGTCTCCTTCAAATATATACATGGACATCTCGCATCCGTCCATATGCACAATTTCATAAATTTCATTAGGTGAATAATAATTCTCTTGCTCAACCATTTTCTCATCATATACATCATCTAGAACAACTACATTGGGAGTAGGTTTCCTGGGAATTCTTGGTCTTTGCATATTATCTGTGTTTTCAAACCTCACTCTATTTTCTTAGGGAGGGTTCCTTCTTTTCTCTGGAACTGGCATTCTTGGATTTGCCACATAGTTATCTCCCCTTCTTAGTTTGGTTATCTCATTCTGCATTTTCTTGATAGTTCTATTCATCTATGCAATTTCAATTCTTTGCTTAGTTTCTTGTTCCGCCACAGGGTCTACCTTTACATCTGGTATGGTTCCCTTAAAAATCATTCTCCAATTGTTTGTTTTTGATCCGGTTGTGGCTTGAATTCTTCATTCTTTTTTGAACTAGAGGATCCTTTATTATCAATACTTAATCCTCCCAACTGCCTTTGTACTTTTCCTAGTATAATGTCGAGGTCGGCACCCATTTCAATAATAATTTCTTGGCTTTAGTCATTTCCTCCTCCATGGTGTCCATTTGGGATGTTCTGATATCATATTTCACATTCAGGGGCATGGAATTATTATAACAACCGAGTATGACTAGGTCACTTGGTCTTTTATCTTCTGGAATCTTACTCAATGTTTTATTGAACTTGAGATTAAAATCTTGTATTCTTTCATTCTTTCTCAAACCAATCTGGGTGAAATCGATGAGAAGGGTATGATAAGCAATTGGAGGGGTGAACATAATCAAGAAAATGGATTCGAGGTCATTAAATGAGTGAATAGATCTAATAGGTAATGTCGTATACCATTAATATGCTCTTCCTGATAAGGTTTGTAGAAATAACCTTACCATGACATCGTCATACTCAACACGGTGAAAATCACAAACATCAAGAAATAAGTGAAGGTGCCTCTTTCCATCGATCACTCTGTCTCCATAAAATTCCTTCAGGGTACCCTTAGGGAGAACATGGAGATCATGTTTCTCACCTAGAATATTCAAAGGGGAATATCTTATTCTTCTTCTATTCTCAAACCTTAGGTTTACTTGATTTCTTTCAGCATCTCTTCCACCTCCTTGTCTCTCCTCATGATGCTCGTCTTGCGATTGTTCATTTATTTCTGCCATATCTGGAGAGATTCCAGAAATATGATTTTCACTTCTCAGAATAAAGAGTTGCTTGTTTTTACTTCTGGTAATGGGTTCCTTGTATTCGTCCAGCTTCAATATCGGCCTTGTTCTTATGCTACTCTAGATAGCCTTTGGTTTCTTCGGTGTTATCGCTAGTCTCTCCTCTGTCTCTGGAGGATTTCTCTTTCTTCTTCTTGGTCTAATATCTTCTAGGACCTTTATAACTCTTCTCAGGTCTCAGATGTTGTTATTAACAGATTGTATAGCTGATGTAAGATGCTTCATTGATTGTTCAATCCAATTTCTAAGTGGGGCTAATCAGCCTGGGGAAAAGCCATATATCTTTTAAAAATGCTAAACCAGGTTCCAAATTTCAGTTCATTCCCCATTATGGTCGCCAAAAATGTTGACGCTTGAATCTGTTAAGACTGAAACAACAACCTCACGAGGATGTAAATACCCATACATTTTTATAGAGGTGGTACTCCTCTTTACCTTAATATTTTCTTTGGGATTCTAGATATTCAGAATGTGGGACTTTGTAGAAGTCTGTCGTGGTAATCAAAGAAATATAAAGATTGCAATAAATATAAAAGGAAAATGTTTTCTTTTCTTTTTAAAGAAATTTCCCGAGAAAGGACCAGGAACCACACACTTCACACATTTAAAGAAAATAAGAAAAA
>ML797154.1:0-77003 GCA_009831015.1 Picea engelmannii
TAATTTAAAATTTATAATAAATTGGTGTGTCTCTATTCTATGTCGATTTTGGTACCTGTATAATTCATGCGTTGGTGCCTTTATTACTTTCACCGAAAGATACTAAAATTTGAGGTGAGAATTTGACATCACTCTTTAATCTTAAGAACGGATGTTTTTATTATATTTAAACCACCCGTGCTTTTATTATATTTGAAGAATTAATACATTTATGTGATTTAAAGTACTAGTTATTTTGTTATATTTACAGGACACGTTGGTATACTTAATATATTGGTGAGTATAACCCATTGAAAAACACTCATTTGTGTATTATATATTATGGCATGCATCATTTTGGCAGGCATCATTTTGTGATTTTGTGTGTGAGTTCAAATGTATATATTTTAATTAATTGTTTTTTTTACAATTTTTCAATTAATTATTTTAAAATCAAATATTTTTTATAATAATATTGTTTTTTATGTTTATGTTATTTCATTTTGATATAATGATTGCATCACATTTTACAATATTTGGCAATGCAATAAAATAACAACCCCATTTTATTATATATGAATAAAAGATCAATGACGATACAAAATGGTACAAGGTAAAGGTCCACAATAAACAAAACTGAACCAAAATGTAATTGTTAGACTTATTGGGACATTATGTCAAGTACATTAAGCAAAATCCCTCATTTTTACAGAGAGATATTCCAAAACATACAATTTGCAGTAACATTCAATTTTATTAATTACCGTTCATCACTTGAACTACTATCATCACTTGAGCTACATGTATGCCTCATTTCTTTGATCAGTTGTAGACAATATTGCACTTTAGTTATTTGAACATATGTTTTTTTGATCGACTTGTTGTTGATGTTCCACTTGCTCATGTTCCAATTACAAACATACAAATAAAGTGTAATAAGTAAATATACATTTATATGTTAGAATATTAAAAAACAATACACATGATTTCGAAGCTATGCTTCATGACATGTGTCAAAATCTCTTATGTTGGCTCATCTGCATACTTTGTTTCTTACATATTTAATACCCCATGAAAAGTCATAGTCGATATCAATAATATAAACGTTTCTTACTGTTCCATTAATTATAAAACAAGAGAAGTTAAACAACACAACTACCTACAAATTATTCAACTAAACCTTGATACTTCAACATATACTCAGAACCCTCAATTGATTATTTAAATATAAAGATCACAACAAATATGAAAAACTATGTAATGCCATACTCACAAACTTTGCGATCAACCATTTTTTTCCTTGTTGTCTCATTCAATTCCATTTTTTTTTTCTTTTCTGCAACAAAATAATTGAAAATTAGTATTTCATATGATAATTAAAATTGATGTACATAAAAGAATAAATAAATGATCACATACCTCTCATATTTGCTTTTGGGATGCCTCCTCTTATGATGCAATTATGTTCGTTTATTTGACCATCTCTTTGTACACCTTTTTGGACATCCCTACCGACATGTATTTGATTTCCCCTCATTTGTCACTTATAATTTTCATAATCTTCTTGGAAAACGAAAAAATAAAAATAATTTTTTTTCAAATGGACATGAAAGTAAATATAACAAAACAAATTAATTTGGTAATTATTCGAACATATTGTAGAAAAACATGTGTAGTAATAATACCTTTTAAATGATTATTTTTTGTTATTGTAAGTTTTTTCTATTGCAAGTATCACGGGTCCCATTAACCATGGCTCTGAAAACGCTTCATGTAGTTTATGCATATCTTGATTCTTGCAGTCACTAGATTGATTTTTGTATTGTAAGTGAGAAGTACATCTATATGTTATTTCCACTATATCCCTCAAATATTTGTAAAACAATTTTCCCCTCTCGTTGACTTCAAGCACCACTCGAGAGGAACTAATGACCAAGACATCATCATCATTTAAATCCTTAATAAAAAAAATTCTCTTAGGATGAGATTCCATTCCTTCTCCATCGATCCGTGCATAATATTGAAAAAATGTTAAATCAAGTGTTTAAAAATGGTCAGCGATTAATGCTAAGAAATTAATTTTTAGTAAAAAGTCAAAGAAAAACTTCATGTTGATTACCTTTTGATCCACCTAATTCTTCTCTTTGCAACATTTCCATAAATATTTTATTCCCTTTTCCACTCATATTGCAAACAATATTATTAAGTTTCTTCAAGTTTTTGCTCTGCATGACACAAATTAACAAATACACATTATTGTTTTAAACTTACAAATACTTCAAATATATTAAATTTTTAATCAAATGTAAAGAACTTGCCTCCCTCTCATGCTGGGATGAGCTACCATTGTTTTGACTGCAACAAAATGTTTTTCTTGAACTTCTATCAATGATCTGTCAAGGAAGGAGATCTGATGAGGAAGGTGACCAAACAAGCCATCTTCTAATAGTTGACCAATAACTCAACAGGGGCGCAACTTTGAGTAGGGGTGCATCATTAGTGTGGGTGGCCTAACGATGGAGATACAGTGCCCGAATGATCTGAGCGTAGCCAAGAGGATGGGTCTATCTCAGTGCGAGTCTCGAGGATCAAAAGGAGAAACACAGTGCATCCATAGAGGAGGGCGCACTTGCTTCATCCCAAAAATAAGAAAACCAACAAAGGCGCAAACCCCAGGTCGGTGCGTCCTCTTGTTTGCTTCAAAAAACTTGCAGAAAATGGATTTCCCCCTAAGAGATTGGTTAGCTAATTGATTAAGCTTGCTCTTAGGTGTGGAAGCGTGTCAAACATAGAAAACATGATGCAACCATGAAGAAAGGCACACTGGGTAACCCTGAAAACGCCCCCAAAGCAAAAATGCAGCAAAAACGTAAAAGTAAACTCAAACAACAAAAACCAAGTGAGACAATCGCTTCAGGAAAAGAGAAGAATGTTTTATTTTAGTCTCGGTTCACGTTATATACCTAGGGAACCATTTATTTACATATGCATTTTTAAATAGCATAAAAAATGTGAAGTTGGTCGAGCCTAGTTGGCTGAAGTGTGTGCCTCATGTGGGTGTTCAACTGGGTGGCCTCCTTGGCCCAATTCCTCCCTGTTTAAATTTGGAAGCATCATGACTTCCATGAGAAGGTCATGAAACTTGTTATGCAATACTTCAGTTGTGATCCACTTCACCTGAGATGGAGTTTGGCCTTGGATGGCCACTAGATACGAAGTGTATGCCCAATGCCTTGTAGAGAAGGTTCGGGTGTCTAGTAGAGTGTCTTTCGCCAATGGGAGTTGGAAATCCAGAATGTTGTCCACTGGATGAGTAATGGTGACTGGTTCCTCCAAGAGGGGTGGCTCAAACAACTTCAAGTGATTTACATTAATAACATTGTGGATTCCCAAATGTGGTGGGAGGTCCAACCTATAAGAATTTTCTCCAATCTTGTTGAGGATGGTATACGGGCCATATCTTATTGGCAGAAGCTTGTGATAGTGGCCCTTGAAGCGCTTCTTATCCAAGTGTAACCAGACTTGATCGCCTAGTTGAAAGGACATGAAGGTCCTTTATTTGTCATGGTGTTGCTTGGAATGCTCTTGAGTTGATTTAAGTTATTTTGTTACTACAGTGTGGCGTTGTGCAATTTGTTGGAGAAACCATTGTGCTAAGAGTTGTTCCTGCTATTGATGGAAGGTTCCTTGAGGAGCCCAAGTGAGTGGGAGTTTGGTTGAAGATGCTGGTTGGAACCCCAATAAGACTTCAAAAGGTGAAAATCTCGTAGAAGAATGTGTTTCCTTGTTGTAGCTATGTTGTAGAATTTGCAAGTAATTGTCCCATTGTTTTCTACGCCTAAAGTGAGTTTGAAGAGAATGAACCAAGACCTTGTTGACAACCTTTGTTTGGCCATCCGTTTGAGGATGGAATGCAGTAGAAAACTTGAGGTGGCACCCCAATAGCGCCATATGGTCATCCAAAATGTGTTGAGGAAGTGAGAATCTTTGTCTGAGATGATAGTGCTTGGGAGGCCAAAATGGGGCCAAACATGTCGGAAGTAGAGTTCTGTTGTTTGTACTTTTGTAGTAGTATTTGTACATGGGATGAAAAGTTCCATTTTGCTGAAGCGACATACCACTACCCATATTACATCATGTTGCTTTTGGGTTGTCCGAAGTCCACTGAGGAAGTCCATTGAGATTGAATCCCAAGGATGGGAAGGAAGAGGCAGTGGTTGATATAACCCATGCTTCCAGTTGGATGGCTTAGATTGTGAGCATAATGCACAGGCTCAGACAAATTTTTCAACTTGAGGCTGCATGGAAGGCCAATGGAAATGGCCTTGCAGATGTTGGATGGTCTTTTTGGTACCAAAGTGGCCCCCATACGCTGAAGCATGTGCCTCCCTGGTGAGCAAGATGCGGTCCTATGAGTGTGGAACCCATAAAAAAATCAACTTATAGAGCCATCCATCCCAAATAATGTATTCTAGGAAGGGGGTCTGATTGATCACTGTGGGAGTTTGCAATGCCACCCAGATCCATTGAATGTCGGGGTCATTAGCATATTGATCCTTCCATGTATCATAGGTAGCACAACACACTTCTAGAATTGAGAGAACTGGAGTGGAAGGACGGCTTAGAAAATCAACCATCTTATTATAAGTTCCTTTCTTATATCTGATAACCAAGTGAAATTGCTGAATATAGGAGGCCCATTTAAGGTGCCTTTGTTCCTGAATCTTTGACTGAGAGTTGATGAAAATCAAAGGGTGGTGGTTTGTATGCAGAATTGTTTCTTTACCCAGCAAATAATGCTCCATTTCTTGAGGGCTTGAACCAGACTATAAAACTCTTTTTCATAGGTGCTATAATTTTTCTTTGCCTCGGACATGGTTTCAGAGTGGTAAGCAATGGGGTGTCCTCCCAATTTAATTACGACACCAATAGCATATTGTGAGGCATCAGAATCAATCTCAAAGGGTTGGGAGAGGTATGGAAGGTGTTAGACAAGGGATGAATAGAGGGCTTCTTTGAGCTGAGAAAAGTGACAAGTTTCTTCTTTAGTCCAGATAAATGTAGCAGAACTATTTGAGAGTTGATTCAAAGGACAAGCAAGTTGTGAAAAATAGGGAATGAACTTACAATACAAATTGATGCCACCTAGAAAGATTTTGAGCTCCCTAGCTGAAGGAGGTGGTGGCCACTGCTTCAACGCTTGGATGTGGATTGGATCTAGATGAATACCATTTGAGCTGACCACAAATCCGAGATAGGGAACTAAACTCTGACCAAAATATGAATTCTTCTCTTTGACTTGTAACTTGTGTTCTTGGAGGATTTGGAGAACTTGTCGAACATGTTGCATGTGAGTGTCCCATGTCCGGTTGAAGATGAGAATATCATCTAAGAAGATGACCACAAATCGACAAAAAATTGACCTGAAGATGTCATTGATGAGCCTCATGAAAGTGGTTGGGGCATTGGTGAGGCCGAAGGGCATAACTTTCCACTCAAAAAGACCAAATTTGGTCTTGAAAGTTGTTTTCCAAACATCATCTAGGTTCATTCGAACCTGATGGTAGCCAGCTGTTAAATCCAATTTAGTAAACCACTTAGCTCTATGGAGGGTGTCGAGTAACTCCTCAATCCGGGGCAGGGGGTAACGGTTTTTTACTGTGGCTTTGTTCAAGGTTCAGTAATCAGTGACAAGGCACATTTATGAAGTATCTAGTTTGGGGACAACAAATGTGATAGAAGCACGGGGTGAAGATTATGCTTGGATGTGGCCAGAGTTGATGAGGTGAGTCAATTGTCTTTCCATTTCCTTTGTTTCTGTTGGGGTGAACCAGTATGTAGGGGCATTAGGTAATGCAGATCCAAGGATGAGGTGAATGGAATGGTCAATGTGTCGGGAGGGGGGGAGTCCCACCAGAGATTGAAACACATATGAAAAATCTTGGAGGAGGGGAGTCATTGTTTCAGGAACATGTTGAGTGGTATTTTTCGTTGTTATGGAGTGCACCAGACAGAGAGAGACACATTGTTTTAAATGTACATGCAAGATCTTTTCTTTGGTAGCAGGGGGCTTGGGTGTTTCTATGGTTAAGATATAAGTCTGGCCTTCTTTGGTAAGTTTGTACTGGCGATATTTGGCCATACAGATAACATTTATTTTGGTTTGGTATGGGATCCCTAGCAGCAAATCCGAAAAATCCAAGGGGGGGAAATAACAAAGATAGTATCTTTGAATTGGCCAATGGAAAAAGTGACCAGTCAGTGCTGAGAAACTAGGAGGCGGGCGCCATCCTTCTGGACCCATCTGAGCTGATAGGCTTGTGGGTGGGGAGTAGTAATCAGTTTGAGGTGGTTGACAAGGTATTGATACACCAAATTCCTTTGGCTTCCATCGTCTATAATTAGTAAATCCAAGGAGATTTTAATTTCGTAGTTACGAGTGAAGAGTGGTTGGGTGGAGGAGTTTGAATCTTCATGGGTCATTAGGATCAACGAGGGATCTACTTCTATGGGATTTTCTAGGGGAACTTCTTCGGTATATTACACTTGGGGGGGGGCAATGAGCTCAGTCAGTAGAGTTTTGTTGGTCTTTATATTTTGGAGGATATGAAAATCTGAAGAATTGTATGAGGTAGTCTTATGGAATGAGCACCAGGGTGAACTTGTATTTGTATGAGGTATGGGATTTTGAGCCCAAGGAGGTGGAAAGTGGCATGAAGGATTGGAGCTGGATGGTTGAGAGGCAGAGGGGTTGGTGTAGGGGAGGGACTGAGGAGTACTACCTCTAGGAACAACTTTCCTTTCTATAGCGAAAGTTCTCTGAAATACTTTGTCTAGAGTTTGATTTTCAAACAATTCTACTTCTCTATGTAATTGAATCAATAAACCAGCAAAAACATTCAATATGAGTACCTCTTTCAGATCTGGAATATGCAGTAAGAGGTGCATCTTGCAGAAGAAGTATATGTAGCCTTGCACTCCTTGGGAAGGGAGTTGTCGGAGTTGGTGCCATTTGATCCACAAAGATTGCACATACCCGTGTGGGTAGAAGCAATTTCTCAATGCTTTAGAAATTCAAGCCCAAGTTCTGATGGGTTTGGAAGTAGAGGATTCTGGAGCATCCCCAATCTCTATCACGAATGTGGTATTTTATTGCTCTGTATCCCACCAGGTTTGTGCAAGTCCTTCTAATTGCAAGGTTTCAATCTGGAGCTTTCTCTTCTCGGTAAGGCTTGAACATGTATTAAAATAGGTGGAGAGGCTATGGATCTAGGAATCCACAACTTCTCCATTGGTTTGACCATCAAATTTGGGTAGTTGGATTCGAGTGTCCAACTGAAAGGGGTCTAGATTGTTTTGTTTTTTCATTATGAGAAACTCGTTGAGGACGAAGGAAAGATATTGGATGGTATTTTAAGTGTTGGAATCTGATTTGACTACCAAGGGATCTTTCCACAGAGGCATTGTGAGCAGAGGACACAAAATAGAGGATTAGTCTCTGTTGTGTGAACAGAGTGCGCAAAAACCCTGGACCAAAGGAGTTGGTCTAGAGGGAGAGATATGTATTGTTTTAGATCTATGAAACTCCTCTATATTGTAGTGGATATCTGTGTGCCCTTGGGGCTATGAGATCTGTTGATTCTCTTGCATGAATAAGTAAACCCTGAAATCGATGAAATCTGGACTATTTCATGAAAAACCCCAAAACAATTTGACTCAATATTCAAGATGAGAAGATTTTCCATGGATCTTGAGGCTCTGATACCAATTTATATACTGAGGAAGGAGATCTGATGGGAAAGGTTACCAAACAAGCCATTTTCTAACAGTTGACCAAAAACTCAACAGGGGCGCAACTTTGAGCAGGGGTGCATCATTAGTGTGGGTAGCCCAATGATGGGGATCCAGTGTCGGGATGATCTGAGCGTAGCCAAGAGGATGGGGTTATATCAGTGTGAGTCCCAAGGATAAAAAGGAGAAACACAGTGCAACCATAGAGGAGGGTGCACTTGCTTCATCCCAACAATGAGAGAACCAACAAGGGCGCAAACCCCAGGTTGGTGCACCCTCTCGTTTGCGTCAGAAAACTTGTAGAGAATGGATTGCCCCCTAAGAGATTGGTTAGCTAATGTATTAATCTTTCTCTCAGGTGTGGAAGCATGTCAAATGGAGCATCCATGAAGAAAGGTACACTGGCTAACCCTGAAAATGCCCCCAAAACAAAAATGCAACAAAAACGTAAAAGCAAACTTAGACAACAAAAACCAAGTGAGACGATCACTTCAGGAAAAGAAAATAATGTTTTATTTTAGTCTCGGTTCACCTTATATACCTAGGGAACCATTTATTTACATATTCATTTTTAAATATCATAAAAAATGTGAAGTGGGTCGAGACTAGTTGGCTGAAGTGTGCGCCCCAGGTGGGCATTCGCCTAGGTGGCCTCCTTGGCCCAATCAACCATCATGTTTAAAAAAAAGAAGGAATCATTAGAAATATAAATTATGAAATTTTTATAAAATCTAATATTTTAGTGCACATCACTAAACAAAACGTCGTGAGGTGTCAAAATTATATACGCACCAAAGTGTACTATTAGTCATTGTGCACCACTAACATGTACGCATATGATATGAAAATCAATACTATTTATATTTTTGACTAATCGATGATTTTGTACAGATACATGTTCCCTGATGTGATTTTCTCTATAATGATCAATAGAGAAATACTATGGTACAGTGTGCCCCCGTGCGATTTCCTATACAGTGTGCACCATGAACCATGGAATTGTTTTTTGATAAAATCATTCACAACGACAAGGTTTTGGATCCGCTGCAATGAGTGGTACCATTGCAATGGATGAAAAACACCCCATATACAACTAAATAAAACATATAAAAATATGTTTCTTAAAAAATGAAACTCTTCTTATAAAATATAGACAGGGGAGATGAAAGAAACAACAATAAAGCTAGGACTCACAATTGATATGCATGCATATCGGAAACTCAAACAAAAAACTCAATGTGAAATCTATGAAAATAAATAAATATAGGAAAATAGAGGAAAAACAAAGCATAAAAAATAAGAGACCAAGTGCTTATACCAAAAAAATACCATCAAATATATTATGTGAGAGAGGAGAACCTTTTGATGCAGGAGCATTGCTCCACGTCAGCAATGTTCCATCTAGCAAACACATTCAATGCACATTCAATGGAGGGGAGAGGCTCCAGCCCTCTCATTTTCAAAATTCAAATTGTAAATTAAATGTTTGTAAGCTGGTAGAGCCAAGCCATGATTTTGTGCAGGTTGTAGGTAGAGTCACCTTTAATGGTTGACAGGCTGAGATCTAGATCTGATTCAGACTAGATAACCATTGAATGTAATTCAATGTAAATTAATGAGACTAGGTAGCTTGGAGGGAAGAGCTATAGGAGTCCCCTTTTGAAAAGAGATATTTGTATCTAGATTCATTAGCAAGGAGATTAGGTTAGAGGAAGGAGAGAAGAGAGATCCGAGACTCAATTGAAATCCAAGATTTTGTAACCTTTGTACAGGCATTTTGAGATTAATACAAACATAACAGTTTTTCTTGCATATTGTATTGTGTGTGTTTATGAATCTCTTTTATGATTTTATGTGCATATGTTGTAGATGTATGTTAGTTTCCATCTGCAGGGATAGATAGGCTTCTCTATCTATTTGTGAGTTTGTTGATTCCAGTCTTAGTTTTTTGTGGCTTCATGCAAGGGTTTGCATGACATAGTACTGAGGACTCTATAAGCCAGTGCAAGAGTGCACATCTCAGTTTTGTGGAATTCAGGCAAAGACGTGCCAAGAGGGCGCACGAGAGGAATCATAGACTCGAGGGAGAAGCCTTAAGGTTGTTGAACACCTTGGAGATGAGACTATGTAGAGGAGGGCATAAAGAGAAACAAAATTTTTGAGGATTATGTGAAGCTATGCCAGGAGGGCATTGAGAGAGTGCAAGGGGTGCACGAGAAGGAAATCTATTTCAAGTTCAGTGAGAAGAGAAGTTTCGAGGAGAAGAAACTTACAAAGTTATTGAACACTCTGTAGGATCAACAAGGTGTGCTTGAGTAGGAGGTTTCTAGGAGGGCACCAAATTCCCCTTTGAAGGGAAATACAAGGGTTGAATCCTTAGATATTCAAGAAAGCAAAGCTCAGGAGGAATAGTGCCTTTTTTGGACAAAGTCCCAATAGAAAGGAACATTAGGTTGAGACTCTTCGAAGTCCAAGACTCAGAAAAATCTTAGGAGAGATAGCGTGAAGTTGCACGTAGAGTGCAAGTAGATGTAGAGTCGAGGTCAAATTCCATTACCAAAGCTCAGGAGCGATAGCATTTCTAGAATGAAGATGAGACCCAAAGGAACAGGGCTCGCAGAAGGACAATCGAAGGCTAAGACCTTTGAAGAATCAAAATCTTCCAAGTTTGGGAAGAAAGGTGACAAAGATCAAGAGGAGTGTTGGAAGCCATTAGATCAGCTGTAGGGGAAGAAATCTGGATAGTCAAATCTACATCCAGATAGGAGGAGAGAGCATGCAAGGGAAACAGGTCTAAAATGTTGGATCTGGAAGCGTGTGGACCAACAACCGTTGGATCCGGAGGAGGTGCATGAGGTTTAGTCCACTAAAGTGCACATGAGGAGAGCTGACTTCGCAATACGTGAAGTCCCAACATCATTGGGACTGTCCATTGAAAAGGACACATGGAAGAGATCCACGTACATTAGAATATTTGCAAGGGAAAGAGTTGTAACGATCCTAGCCATCCATCAAGAAGGGACACATGGTAGTCGATCAAAATTTCGTTGACTCGTGACTCAGGGAAGTCAAAGGGAAAGTTTGCGAAAACTCACAAAACACAAATTTGCGAAAAGATCATAGTCATTGATCAGGGAGTGATCTGGACCATTGATCGTCCAGGGAGCTCGAAAATTTCAACATTTTGGGAGTGAGGGAGATAAGGTTTGCTCAGTCATAAAGTCCCAACATGCGAAAGCACGATGCACCTTTTGTGTAGGCATGCAGTCACAGCTCATGATCATGGGGAGGCGAGGCACACGCTTGGTGCTTAGTCACACAGGTCGATTTTCACAAGGACCTGTGGATATTTGTTCATGGGATTCCAGCAGGGAATCAAAGAGATAATCTAGATCGTGGGAGGTCAGCAGATGTTGGCGAGGCATATGTAGGGGGTATGCATCAAACCACTTGATGCAGACCTCCTACCTATGCCTCAGTAGGGTCCGCTGACCTCCCAGTCTAAGGATCGTTCAATTCCCACGAGCTGGATTATCTCTTTGATTCTCTAATGGAATCCCACAAAAAAATATCCACAGGTCCTTGTGAAACTTGGCCTACGTGACTAAGCACCAAGCGCGAGCCTCACCTCCCCAAGACCACGTGATGTGACTGGACGCCTACACAAAAGGTGCGTCACAATTTCGCGTGTCTGGACTTTATGAGTGAGCCAACCCCGACTCCCCGACTCCCGAAATGCTGAAATTTTGGAGCTCCCTCGACGATCAATAGTCCAAATCGCTCCTTGATTAACGACTGTGATCTTTTTGTGAATTCACATTTCGCGAGTTTTTGCAAACTTTCCCTTTGACTTCCTTGAGTCACAAGTCAACGAAATGTTGATTGGCTACCATGTGTCCCTTCTTGATGGACGATTAGGATCGTTACAGATCTTTTCCTTGCAAATATTTCAACGTACGTGGATCTCTGCCATGTGTCTTTTCTGATGGATAGTCCCGATGATGTCGAGACTTCACGTATCGTGAAGTCGGATCTCCTCCTATGAACTCTAGTGGACTAAACCTCGTGCACCTCCTCTGGATCCAACGACTATTGGTCCATGGGCTTCCAGATCCAATGGCTCAAACCTATTTCCCTTGCGCATTCTTTACTCCTATCTGGACGTAGATTCGACGGTCCTGATTTCTTCCTCTGTAGTTGATCTAATGGCTACCAATGCTCCTCCTCCCGATATTTGTTACCTTTCTTCCCAGACTTGGAATATTTTGATGCTTTGAAGGTCTCGGCCTCCGATTGTCCTTCTGCAAGACCTTTTCCTTTGCCTCTCATCTTCATTCTAGAAACACTATCCCTCTAAGCTTTGGTAATGGAATTCGACCTCATCTCTACGCATACTTGCGCTCTACGTGCGGCCTCACCCTATCTCTCCTGAGATTTTTCTGAATCTTGGACTTCAAAGAGTCTCGACCTGATGTTCCTTTATGTTGGGACTCTGTGTGCAAAAGGCACTATTCCTCCTGATATTTTCTTGCTTGAATCTCTAAGGGACTCAGTCCTTGTATTTCCCTTCAAAGGGGAATTTGGTGCCCTCCTGGAAACCTCCTACTCAAGCACACCTTTATGAGGCTACATAGTGTTCAAAAAATATGTAAGTGTCTTCTCCTCGACACTTCTCTTCTCTCTAAACTCAAAATAGAGTTCCTTCTCATGAACCCCTTGCACTTGCTCAATTCCCTCCTAGCAGAGCTTCACATAATCCTCATAAATTTTGTTTCTCTCTGTGCCCTCCTCTGCACAGTCTCACCTCCAAGGTGTTCAACAACCTTGATGCTTCTCCCTTTGCCTGAATTCCACAGAACTCAAATGTCCACACTTTCACTTGCTTACAGAGTCCTCAGTACTCTGTCATGCAACCCCTTGCATGAAGCCACAAAGAACCTAGACTGAAATCAACAAAATCATAAACATATAGAGAAGTCTATCTATCCCTAGAGATATAAACTAACATACATCTACAACTTATGCACATAAAAGCATAAAAGACATTCATAAACAAGCACAATACAATATGCAGGACAAACTGTTATGTTTGTATTTATCTCAAAATGCGTGTACAAAGGTTACAAAATATCGGACTGCAATCGAGTCTCATCTCTCTCTTCTCTCCTTCCTATAACCTAATCTCCTTGCTAATGAATCTAGATACAAAGATCTCCTTACAAAAGGGGAGTCCTCGAGCTCTTCCCTCCAAGCTACCTACTCTCATTAATTTGCATTGAATTACATTCAATGGTCATCTAGTCTAAATCGGATGTAGATCTCAGCCTATCAACCATTAAAGGTGACTCTACCTACGGCCTATGAAAAAGCATGGCTTGGATCTACCAACCTTACAAACATTTAATTTACAATTTGAATTTTGAAAATGAGAGGGCTGGAGCCTCTCCCTTCCATTGAATGTGTTCTAAATGTGTTGGCTATCTGGTGCATTGATGACATGGAGTGATGCATCTGCATCACCTTTTATAAGAAGGACACATTTTTCCTTCTCTTTATTAACGTTTTACAACAAAGTTTTGCTGAAGTGAAAAAAAATACTAAACATTTATCAAAGACAACCCTACTCATAATGAGTGTCCAAGGAAGGGGTGTGCCATTCTTGGTGGTTCAATTCCTCCCTGTTTAGATCCAAAAGAATCACTACTTCCTTGAGAAAATGAGGAATGTGTGCTTCAAGGCCTCTGCAGACATACATCTGGTATGTGTTGGTGTCTATCCCTTTCTACACATAAGATATTAATAACAATTTTGTTGATGAGTGATCCTGGTCTTAAAGTTGATAATTTTATCAGCGAGGAGGGGAGGATGAAAATATGGAATTTTGTCAACCGAATGATGAGTTTTGATTTCTTCTTCAAGGAGAGGTGGTTTAAGTATCTTAAGGTTGTTAACATTAAGCACATCATGGATGTCTAGCTATGAAGGAACGTATAGGTAATATGGATTCTCTCCAATGCGTTCCAAAACAATGTATGGGCCATATCTTAGTTGGTGTAGCTTATTATGTTATCCTCTAAATTGGTTCTTGTCTAGCAAGAGCCACACATGATATCCTAGCTGAAATAAAAATGACATGTTATTCTTACCATGCCTCCATTTTTCACGTGCTTCGGTTTCTTTCAAGCCAACTCCTACCTGAGTATGGAGATGAGCTAAAGTGTGGATAAATCATTGAGCTGATTTTTTCTCATATTGTTGATGTGTAGACCTAGAAGGATTGAGAGTAAGGGGAATCTCTTAGGGTGCAAGGGGATGAAACCCAAAACAAACTTTGAAGGGATAAAAACCAGTGGAGTAGTGCATGACATTACTGTAACTATGCTGGATAATATGCATACGTGAGTCCCACTGTTGTTTTTTAGAAAAATAAATATGAAGGGAGTGAACCAAAGTATGATTGACAAATTTTATTTTCCTATCATTCCGAGGGTGAAAGGCGGTAGAAAAATGAAGTTTCCAACCTAGTAAATACTAGAGAGTATGCCAAAAGGAGCTAATAAAATGAGAGTCCCTATCATAAATAATTCTACTGGGAAATCTGAAGTGGGGCCAAATATATTGGAAGAAGAGGTCTCTAGTATGTGTAGCATAGGTAGTCTTATGACAATGGATAAAGATATCCATCTTAGAAAAATGTTAAATCACCACCCAATAACATTTTGTTTTTGGAGAGTGATAGGAAGACCACTCAAAAAGTCCATGGAAATATATTTCTAAGGACGTGAGTGCACTGGTAAATGGTAGTAAAAACCATGCTTGTTGTTGGATGAATTACTTTGGGAACAAAGAGAGAAAACATAAATGAACTTATCCACTTGTTTAGCTACAACGGTCCATTAGAAATGGCGTTGGATATTGAGAATGGTATCAGCTTTGCTGAAATTATCTCCGCACAAAGATGCATGTTCTTCATGGATGAGAAGAGGACAATATTTGGGTTGTGGCATGCACAATTGTTTAAGTTTGTAGATCCAACTATCATAGATAGTATAATCCAGGAAGGGATTTTGATTGATTACTATAGGCTACTGCAGTGCTCCCCAAATTTCACCAAAGTGCGGATCCACTGTGCACATTTCTTTGCAGGCATATTATATTACACAAAACACCTCTAAAATGTGCAGGAACTAAGTAGGTGGCCAACTTAACAAGTCAACCATCTTGTTAGTGTCTTGTATTTAATTACTTGATGTAATTGTTGAATATAAGCCACCCACTTTAGATGGTGTTTCTCCCTATGGCATCTGTAAGAGTTTTGGATTGTATGCCATAGGGTGACCTCCATATTTAATTATAGTCCTAATGCTGAAATTATATGCATATGTTTCAATATAAAATGGGTGTTTCATATATGAAAAATCAAGATTAGGGGCATAACATAATGCAATGTTTAGTTTCACGAAGTGAAACTCATCCTCTGCATTCCAAATAATGTTTTCTTGATTGGATGGTTGGTGTAGAGGATGGGCCAACTATGAAAAATGAGATACAAATTTTCTATAGAAATTAATACCTCCCATGAAACTCTTGAGGTCATGTGCATGAGAGGGCACTGGCGATTGTGCCAAATATTATACCCGAGATGGATCTCATCGAACCCCTACTATGTCTAGTATGAATTCCAAATACTAAACTGATGTTTGTCCAAAATATGTTTTATTTTCCTTCACCTGAATTTTATGTGCCCGCATTAGCTCAAGTATGTTGTAGCCGCGCTAAAGATGATATCCCGAAGACTTACTAAATATGAATATATCATCAAGATGAATGACAAAAAACTGACCCAATTGTGGCCTGAAAATATCATTAATTAATCCCATAAATGTGGATGACACATTTTCCATCCCAAATTACATTAATAGCCACTAAAAAATCCTAAACTTTGTCTTTAAAGAAGTCTTCCATGCATCTAATTTATTGATGCATACTTGATGGTAGGAAACTATCAAATCCATCTTTGTGAATAAATAATACCCTTGTAAGTGGTTAAATAAATTCTTAATCTGGGGCAGGGGGTAGCAAGTTTTAACTATGTATTTATTAAGGGAATGATAGTCGGTCACTAGGCACCATTGAAAGTCATACGTTTTTGGAATAATAAAGTTTGGGGATGGAGAAGGTGACGATGAAGGTTCAATATGGACTGACTTCAAAATTTGGCCAATTTTTTATTCTGTCTTAGTAGCCTCTCAGGGATCAAGAAGAAAGGATGTGGCGTTGGGTAAAGAATTACCATGAATTAGATAAATGTTATGCACAATATATCGAGATGAGGGAAGTCCCATGGGTTGGGTGAAAATAATATCTGCAAATTCTTGGAGCAGGGGAGACATGGACGGAGGTGAAGGGTTGGTCAGGTTGTTTGGTTTAATGGGGTGAACCACGGACAAAGAGATCCATTTGTTCAGTATAACTTTCTTAACAATCACTTCTCCAATAATATATTGGGTGGATTTACAAGAAGAAGACGGAAGCACATAGGTGCACCCTACATGTTGCAGGTGGTATTGATGAGATTGAACATGATAAAAAAAAATTCATGCCTATTGGTAGTGAAGGACAAGTAAAAAGTGGCACAATCTAAAGGAGAGAGATCACACAACAATATCCCAGAAAGGCCAATAGTAAAGGTGACCACACAACACCAAGAGACAACGAGACACAAGCGTTGCTTTTGTACCCAACCGAGATGATATGGAGATGAGTGAGGAGTGATGGAGGTGTTGGAACAAGTCCTAGTCCACAATATTATTTTGGCTTCCATTGTCTAGGATGATAGTAGCGAAATCATGATTAATCTAACAATTATGTGTAAATAAGGGTGCATTAGAGGTGTCGAGTTCCTTAGCGGTCATCAGGATCAGAGAGGGGTTAGCTTCAATAGGATTGTCAAGAAAAAAAACTTCAGGAGGTCTAGGAGAATCTAGTTGAGAAACCTATGAAAATAAGGTCTTGTTGGTGAAAATTTTCTTAAGTGAAAGTTTTCTTAAGTGCTTGACAGTCAGAAGATGCATTGGATATGGTCTTATGAAAGGTACACCAGGACACATTTCCGGGTGTTGAGGGTGATCCAGGAGAAACATTAGAAGGAATGGTATGAGAAGGACCAACATTAGAAGAACCAAATCAGTTTTGAGAAGAGAGTATTCGAGAAGCCACTTTATGCTCCATGGCCAAGGCCCGAAGAAAGGCCTTGTCCAAGGAAGGAAATCATATACATGAAAAAAAACCATTAAGAAACTAGAATTAAATTTAACAATCAATACCTCTTCCAGATAAAAAATGTGCAACTATATTTGAAACTTGTAGAAGACATCGATGTAGCTCTATACTGACTAATTTTATATTTATCGTAGCTGCAACCATTTAGCAAGGAGGTTTTGGAAATATCTCAGGGGATATAAGCGGTCTCTAAATTTCTGGAAAAATACATCCAAAGAAATGAGATGGGATGGCTTTGTAGTTGTTATATCTCTGATATCAATGATGAATGAAGGATTCTCAATATGATTATCCCACCAAGTTTGCATAGTTCCCTCCAACTGCAAGCTTGCAATATGAATCTTCATGTCCTCGTCCATCTCAAGACATGTCTTGAAATAGGCGGAGTACCACGAATCAAATAATTGACAACCTCTCCATTTATTTGGCCCAAAATTTTGGATAATTGAGAGCGTGTATCAATCTATATGGTTTTTGGAGCTCTTCTTTGTTTCATACAAAGTAACTCATGAATATTTAGAGCTAAATCTTCGACAATATGAGCCTAGGTTCACTTAGATTTGAAATTGGGTTTCCCGACTCTCTAGAAACAAAGGACAAGAGCTCCGGTTTGTAGTAAGCATGGAGAACTGAGGCCAAGAAGGTTATGCTCCTTCTAAATCTTAAGCATGCAATGAAAATTGAATCCTAAGGTACCACACACACCCAATATATGAAGCATGCAAAGAGAATCGAAGGTAAAGATATTGGGCACACTCGATATCTGAAGCATGTAGAGAAAATCGAGGTTGAATAGAATAGGCACACCCAAGAATAGAGATAAGGATGTTGGACACACCCCCTCCCCTTCAAGAATCGGCGATCTCCTGGTCGCTAGATCATTCTTCTCCTGAGCCGAATTGGCTCTTCGGGCTCCTAATGGAACCCTTTGAATGGATCCAAAGTTCCCTTATATTGAAACCTGTCGTGTGCAGTTTATGCACCAAGCACAAGCTTCCCCTCCATGTGATCTTGTCGTTGTGACCACGGTCCTTACTCAAAAGGCGCCTTTCAGGATTCATGTTTCACGAATCTGGATGTGAGTCTCCTAACTCCTTCAATTTCAAAAACCCAAAACCCGAAGTGGGATAGGGATTTTGGCTCCTCCCTTATATCACCCTTATGTGACCACTGCCTCGTGACCACGTGCTGCACGAAAGGAACTACTAAAAATCGACTTTCATGATTCCAGCGTGCAGGCTCTCCCCACTCCTTGTACTTCAAAGTGTCGAAACTTGAAAAGGGCCTAACATCTCTTTGGCTCCTCCCTTAAGCCTTCTCCACATGACCCTGTCCTATGGCCTAGGTCTACTCCTCCGAATACTTTATATTTTTTTATTCAAGGAATTGTGATGTAGTGCCCCTTCCTTTCCTTTTCAAATCCCAGAGACCCAGAAACCCGCTAAGTTCTGGATCTACGGTCCAGATCTGTCACTTGATCAATGACCAAGATTAAATCCCAACGATTTTCTTTCAAGGTTTTGGTTGAGTCTTCACCTCCCAACTCCCGGTGATCAAACCCCCAGCGACTTCTCTATCTCTGCCACGCGTCCTAAAAAATGGACGGTCCTCGTTCTTTCGGGATACATCCTTTTGCAATTCCTGGGATGAGTGTCAACTGACGAAATACCGAAATATCCCTGCTGAGATATCAACGGTCTACAACCCATAGTGATCAATGGTCACGATCTCATCAGGATCCTCCTTTTCATGATTTTCAGTATGAGGGTCAAATGAATCTCTCTTTCATTTTCCTGGTCCATGAAATGCCAAAATCTCCCCCTTGAGAGATCAACAATCCAGATCCTTCTTGAACCAATGGCCATGATCTAACTGGATCGACATCTCATAATCTTTCTTGTTTTTCTCCAAACTTTGATTGCTCACCGCGAGTCTCTCCTATGGACGGTCCTGATGATTTTCGTGAAATATCCTTTCACGATTTTGGCCTGGTCTTCTCCTTCATTTCCCCGGTGCCTAAATATCCTATGTGTTTGGATCTTTGACACCTATCACCCCATATCCAACGACTAGAGTGATTTCATGACTTCGGAAATCGCAACTCCTCACACCTGCCTTCACCTCTGGTTTCTCGAAGTCCAAAACTCCGATGATTCTGAGATCTTTGCCACCTATAAGGGTATAACTTCCGCATAGTTCTCCTTGATCTTGCAATCTTTGGGTATCTGCACTACTTATCCAACGGTATTTGTTGATCCTCTTCCTGAGCTCATGATTTCTTCCTGGCTTGGAAGATTTTAGATTTCAAAGGTTTCAAACCTTCACTTCTCCTGTGAGTTCAACTCTTGAACTCTTCTATGCCTCCGCAAGAATTCTTCCTTCTAAGATTTGTCAACTTAGAAACCTTCAAAGGGTTTCTTCGATCTCTGCCGCCTCTTGCAATATCCTTTCCCGAAATAGTGTTATTTCTCCTGAGCTTACGATTACTCAATATCCTTAAGGGTCTCATCTACGTTTTTAGAATGTTGTCTCTCCTGATCTTGTCAAACTTTGAAACCTCGATGGGGTTTCTCTACCTTCTTCTCCTTCCTTCTATTTATATGAGCACAAGGCACTATTCTTCCTGAGCTTTTGGACTTAGAATAAGTCCACCCTTGCACACTCCTTGTGCTACCGAGATTTTGAATAACTCAATTCGAAGCAATTTCTTGAAAAGAAATTCTTCACGCCCTCATGGCGTCCTTCTTCTCGATGCACACCTTGCAAAGATTCTTTTGAGAGAGTGTTCAACAACTTTGTGAGTGTCGTCTCCTTGACACTTCTCATTCCTCAGAACTCAAAAGAGAGTTCTCCTCGTGCACTCTTTGCACTGGCTCAATGTCCACCTGGCATAGCTTCTACAAAACTTCAGAAATTCAGTCTCCTTGTGCACTTTCTCTGCACAGTCTCACCTACAGAGTGTTCAGTAACTCTGAGGCTCCTCTTTGAGTCATGAATTCTTATGGTGTTCCCACCTGGCACGTTCTCTTCTGATCTCAACAGAGAGATTCAGAATGCGCACACCTTATGCTGGCTACAGAACTTCTCTATTCTGTTGTGCACACCTTGCACAACCTAAAGAACCCAGAATATACAAGAGCTCAAATGAAGATAGTAAATCCTATCTTTCTACTGTAAATGAAATCTATCATACATCTACAACATTAATTCATGGAAACATGTAAACACACAAACACACAGAGTGCAGAAAAACAACTTTTGTATTAATCTGAATGTCTATAAAGATGTTTACAATAACTGGACTCTAACAAGTCTCAATTCTTCTCCAACTCTCTCTCTCTCAAAGATTTTGTTTCCTAAGGCCTCTCTTCTGGGACCTCTCCTATCATTCTTATTTCTCGAGTCCCACATAGACTCTCCCTATCCTACTTCTCTAATCTGAAGCAAGATTTCATTACACAAGAGGATCTCTACAAGCTCATCCTCTTCACATAACTTCATTAATTTACATTGAAGTCTCATAAATGGTTTACCCAGACCTCTATACGATCTGGTTCTGCTACAAGCCTGCTACAAGAAACCCTTAAGACAAATTTGACCACTACCTAACAAAGTATGGTCGACATTTAACAACCTTACAACATTAAATTTGATTTCAAATTTAAAAATGAGAGGGTTGTGCCCCTCTTCACCATTGAATGCATGTTGACCATGTTGCTGAGCTGGCGCTCCTTTGATTTGAAGTGATGCTCCTGTATCATACTCCTCTGCTAGGAAAAACATGAGATCCTGCTCACAAGCTCCTCTTCTCCAGCATTGAAATCCACTTGGATCCCAAATCATCTTTTGGAGTTGTCCATCTGCTCCTCTCCAACTATGTTGTTGTTGCTACTTCTCTTCATATATTGTAGGTTCATTTTTGTTCATCTTCTCCTTGTTGACTGCTTCTTGCGCTGACCTCAACATCAACCTTCTTATCTTCTCAATCACCTTGTCCAACTGCTCCCATGGCTAGATTTCCTTGTGCAGTCTTCTCGGCTGCATTTCTTGCTCCTTATGAGTGGGAAAATCTATCTGATCTCCCCTATTGTTTTTATCTCCCTTTGTGGCACTACATGGACACTCTACTGCAGATTTTAATTATGCAGTCCCATCTCCAAGTTGCTTCTCAACTTCCTCTTCTACTGATACGTTCTCATCTTCCTCCAACCGTTCCTCGGGCTGGTATGCTCCTTCATCTGCTTCCAACTTAGCCTGTTGGATGTGCAATCCTCTCTCTAGGGCTTCAAATTCCTCATGCATATCAACAAAATATATGTCATCTACTTCTTCTGCTGCAGTCTCCATTTGTTGAGCCTCCCGGCTGAAATTTCTTAGCCATTCCACTGAATGTTCCTCCCCTGAAATCATAATTATCTCCTTGCATCCATGTGTTGGTTCTGGATGGTCTAACCAATCCTCCAACATTGTCAATTCCATATCCCATTGAGTGACCATCTTATTTTCATTCTCCTCTTCTTCTGTTGCTGTCAACTTCAGTGTTGCAGCTATCTTCTTTTCAGCTTCATGGCTGAAACTTTTGATCCATTCTTCTGAATTATCTTTTTCCTCTGCTGGGTTAAATCTAGATGTCTTTCCCATTTCCTCTTCTTCCTTGATAGTCTCTATTGGTTTTCCTTCTATTGTTGTACCCACAACATCTCCTCTAGCCTTGTCTTGGCTACTTGGTAGGAATATCCGAATTCCTCCAATGATCAGAAGATTCCTCTGATCCTTCTCTATCAAGTCCTCTCGCTGATCTGAACTCACCTCTGAGTTCATGAGACTCTCACATGGCCTCATCTCCTCTCCCTTACCCACTTGGAAGTCTATGAGATCAACCGATCCCATCTCATTGCCCATTTGGAAATATGAAATTTCGGCACTGCTCCCCTGGCAGTATACAAGATCTCCACCTGACATCTTTCCATTGCCCACCTGGAAACTTGAAATTTCATCTCTGCCCACTTGGCAGTTTCTAAGATCTTCATCTGATCTCTCTTTCTCCTCATCGCTGAGATTTATCCCAGTCTTTGGTCCATATATGTGAATCATTTCCTTCTCCAGTTCGTTGACGTCTTCAACATGCCTCAACCATCCTCTTATCAGCCATCGCCGTTCTCTGGCCAATAATTTATGAATCAACCATTTTACCTTTTCTTTCATGGGCCACTCATATACCCAATGTGATCTTGCACTTTGTTGCATTTCCAATGCAAGATTTTCCATCCTCGCGCTTATCTCCTTGAGTTCCAGATCCGTCTTTGGATTTTCTTTATTCTTATGGTCTTCTCTTCGACCACGTCCATGGCCTTCAATAACCATCTTTTTTTCTTTTAAATCTTCCCTACTGGAAAATATGCTGATGTGACTCTACAAATGAGAGCATTCCTAGCATCTCCTATAGTTAACTTGACTATTTCATTTGTTGCACACCCTGCAACAATCATCACAGAGCATCACCACTCTATCTATTGTCTGCAATCAAAGATCAACCTTCTGATTATCTATGTTGCCTACATAAATAAATTTTGCACTGTCATACCACTTGATGGTATCAACCAATCTCTATTTTCCTTCCTGCTATAGAACTGAAAAACAAATACCTCTCTGATACCATTTGATGCAACCCCCCACTCCTTCGAGGTTCTGCAACCTCTTGGTCACTGGATCATTCTTCTCTTCAGCCAAATTGGCTCTTTGGGATCCTACTGGAACCCTTTGAATGGATCCATAGGTCCCTTATATTGAAAATCGTCGTGTACAGTTTATGCACCAAGCACGAGCTTCCCCTCCATGTGATCTTGTCGCTGTGACCACGGGCCTTACTCAAAAGGTGCCTTTCAGAATTCGTGTTTTAGGAATTCAGATGTTAGTCCCCTGACTCCTTCAATTTCCAAAACCCGAAAACTGGAATAGGCTAGGGATCTTGGCTCCTCCCTTATTTCACCCTTATGTGACCACTACCTCATGACCATGTGCTAACATGAAAGGCACTACCAGAAATCGACTTTCATGATTCCGGCATGCAGGCTCTCCCCGCTCCTTGTCCATCAGAGTGTCGAAACCTGAAAAAGGGCCTAACGACTCTTTGGCTCCTCCCTTAAGCCTTCTCCACACAACCCTATCCTGTGGCCTAGGGCTACTCCTCTGAAAACTTCAGCTTTTGCGATTCGGGGAATTGCGATGCAGTGCCCCCTCCTTTCCTTTTCAAATCCATGAAACCTAGAGACCCGCTACCTCCCAGATCTACGGTCAAGATCTGTCACTTAATCAATGACCAATATTAAATCCTGACGATTGTTTTTTGGGGTTTTGGTTGAGTATTCACTTCCCAACTCCCTGTGACTTCCCGATCTCTACCACGCATCCTCAGAAATGGATGGTCCTCGTTCTTTCTCTATACCTTCTTTCACAATTCCTGGGATGAGTGTCAACTCACTCTCCCCTTTGTTTTCCCTGATGACAAAATACCAAAATCTCCCTGATGAGAGATCAATGGTCTACAACCCTTCCTGATCAATAGTCAATATCTCATCGCCATCCTCCTTTTCATGATTTTTGGCATGAGGGTTAAATGACTCTCCCTTTTGTTTTCCCAGTCCATGAAATGTTGAAATCTACCACTTGAGAGAACGGTCAAGATCCTTCTTGAGCCAATGACCACGATCTAACTGGATCGACAACTCATAACCTTTTCGGGTTTTCTCTGAACCTTGACCGCTCACCACATGTCTCTCCAATGGATGGTCCTAATGTCTTTCATGAAATATCCTTTCATGATTTTGGCCCGGTCTTCTCTTTTGTTTCCCCGGTGCCTAAATCTCCAATGTGTTTGGATATCTGACACTTGTCACCCTGGATCCAATAGACGGAGTGATTTCGCGACTTTGGTGATCTCGAATCCTCGCACCTGCCTTCACCTCTGGTTTCCCAAAGTAAAAAACCCCGATGGTTCCCGGATCTTCGCCACCTTTAAGGGTATAACTTCTGTGTAGTTCTCCTTGATCCTATGATATGCGAGTATATGCACTACTGATCCAATGGTAGCTGTTGCTCCTCCTCCTGAGCTCAGGATTTCTTCCTGGCTTGGAAGATTTTAGATTTCGAAGGTTTTGAACCTTCCCTTCTCCTGTAAGTTCAACTCTTGAACTCTTCTACGCCTCCTCAAGCGTTCTTCCTTCTAAGATTTGTCAACTCATAAACCTTCAAAGGGTTTCTTTGATCTCTGCAGCCTCTTGCAGGATCCTTGCACAAAATAGTGCTATTTTTCCTGAGCTTACGATTACTCAGTATCCTTAAGCATCTCATCTGCTTTTTTAGAATGTTGTCTCTCCTGAGCTTGTCAACCTTTGAAACCTCGATGGGGTTTCTCGACCTTCTGCTCCTTTCGTCTATTTCTCTGTGCACAAAGGCACTGTTCACCCTCGCACACTCCTTATGCTACTGAGATTTTGAATAACTCAATTCAAAGCAATTTCCTGAAAAGAAATGCTTCACACCCTCCTAGAATCCTTCTGGTCGATGCACACCTTTCAGAGATTCTTTTAATAGAGTGTTCAACAACTCTGGGAGTGTTGTCTTCCTCACACTTCTCGTTCCTCAGAACTCAAAAGAGAGTTCTCCTCGTGCAATCTTTGCACTGGCGCAATGTCCACCTGGCAGAGCTTCTACATAACTTCAGAAATTCTATCTCCCTGTGAACTTACTCTGTACAATCTCACCTCCAGAGTGTTCAATAAATTTGAGGTGCCTCATTGAGTCATGAATTTTTCTGGTGTTCCCACCTGACACATTCTCTTCTGATCTAAACAGAGAGATTCAAAATGCGCACACCTTGCGTTGGCTACATAACTTCTCTATTCTGTTGTGAAAACCTTGAACAACCTAAAGAATCGAGAATATACAACAACTCAAATGAAGATAGTAAAGCCTATATTCCTACTGTAAATTAAATCTATCATACATCTACAACATTCATTCATGGAAACATGTAAACACAGAAACACACAGAGTGCAGAAAAACTACTATTGTATTAATCTGAATGTCTATACAGATGTTTAAAATAACTGGACTGTAACAAGTCTCATTTATTCTCCAACTCTCTCTCTCTTAGAGCTTATGTTTCGTAACGCCTCTCTACCCAAACCTCTCTTATCCTTCTTCTTTCCCGAGTCCCACACAGACTCTCCCTATCCTACTTCTCTAATCTGAAGCAAGATTTCTGTACACAAGAGGGGCTCTGCGAGCTCGTACTCTTCACCTAACTTCATTGATTTACATTGAAGTCTCATAAATGGTTTACCTAGACCTTTGTACGATCTGGGTCTGCTACGGTCCTATTACAAGAAACCCTTAAGACAAATTTTACCACTACCTAAAAAAGTATGGTCGACATTTAACAGCCTTACAACATTAAATTTGATTTCAAATTTAAAAATGAGAGGTTTGCGCCTCTCTTCTCCATTGAATGTGTGTTGACCATGTTACTAAGCTAGTGCTCCTTTGAGCTGAAGTGATGCTCGTGCATCATATTGCATCTAGGAGGCCATACGCACCAGCTAGAAACTTCCACGAGGTTATGTGTATTTCTAAAAATCCTCAGGTTATACCAGAATCTTCCCAATAAAATAGACTCCTTAATATATGCATCAAGGAGGAAAGGTTGAAAACCCTTAGAAGGGCATGTAGAGAAGACCCTGAAGAGGGTGCATTGAAAAAACCTTAAAAGGGTGAACTGAAAAACCATGAAGAGGGAACACTAAAACACCCTGAGGAGGGTGTGTAGAGAAAACTTGAAGAGGATGAAATGAATCCCTATGAAGAGTGTTGAGATATGAGAATCCATGAACACAATTATTTTTTTTTAAATTGATGGATGGATTATCATCTAATTCTTGATGTCAAGAAAAAGCTTGTTGAGATCTAGTCTCTAATACGAATTGATCTGGATGCATATCTGAAACTAAAACAAAACATTTAGTGCACAATCTAAGAATAGAGGTAACATATGAGAAAAAACATATGTGCACAATGTGAGAAAAAACATATGTCTTTCTCATATGTGCACAATCTAAGGAAACATATGAGAAAAAACATAAAAGATAAGAGACCAAGTTTTTAAACCAAAAAATGACCATCAAATCTATTATAACAGAGAGGATCACCTTTTAAAAGAAAGACACCATTTTCCTTCTCTTTATTAATGTTTTACAATAAACTTTTGTTGAAGAGAAATAGAACACTAAAAATTTATTACAAAGCACCATCCTCATAATGAGTGGCCAAGGAAGGGGTGCACCCTTCCTAGTGGCCCAAATACCAAAGGTAACTATGAAAGCCTTTTTTTTAACATGCGTCGAAAACAGTTTTAATCAAACAAAGAAAGATTGAAGTGATTAGTATAATGAAATCACATACCTAAAATTTCTTCTCTGCATATTTGTATGTGCCCTGTGGTGATCCCTTCCAAATTTGTCTCTTCAAAAAATTATACTCACTCCAAAGTGTTTGGTTGTAAATATATCTTCCACAAATATTCCCTCTAAATTCTACCAAAAAAATGAAATAATTAATAGTGTTTTAATTTATAAACAAACACATTTCAAACAATGAAATTACCGCTCTTTTTTTCATTGTATATATCATACCAGTGAACTACAAAGCACACTAGAACACTTTGTATGTAAAAACACTTAATAAACTATACTTTTCAAAAATTTAACTTGTCATCAAATCGACTCACCTCACGGATTAATGTTCCTTGGTGGACTATATACGTAAAAACGCATTGATACCAATTTTATCAACAAAATAAAAATGCAAACCTCCATAATTAAAATTTACAGATATTTGTCTTTAAAGAGTCTCTAATAGCGGTCACAGTTTGGTGTCTTTTAGAGTGTAGCGCTATTTACACATGCTATCTCTAAGACTCTTGAGAACTTTAGATTCAGAGTTTTGATGAAAATGGATTAATTATTTCTAAGTTAATTTAATTATACCATCGGAAAAATGAAAATAATAAGTGGTGAGAATTTTGTAGCTCATGTTTTGATGACATATCTAATTATGCATTGTCAGTATAAGAGTTGGCAAAGAATATTTCCTTATTTACAACCTAAATAATTTTTTTTTATGAAATTTTGGGTCTGTTACAAAACATACCTTTGTGGTCCAATGAAAACTCAATCAATAGGATGAATCTCTTATTTTCTAACATTCATCCATGATTTTAGTAGGAAATCTTGGGTGTATTTTCTCAACAAAAAATTAGAGACATTCGAAAAATTCATACAATTTGAATATATGTCAAAGAAAGAGAGTACGAAGTACATCAAAGTACTAAGATCATATTGTGGAGGTGAGTATGATTCCAAATTATTTTAATCATATTGCACGTAAAAAATGGAATCAAGAGACAATTTACCACAAGATACACTCCACAACATAATGGAGTAGCTGAAAGGAAGAACCAGACCATAATGAATGTGGCCAAAAGTATTTTGAATGCCAAAAATTTGTGAAATGAATACTGGGGTGAAGCAATGGCATGCCCAATTTATATTTTGAATTGATCACCAACCAACAGTGTGAAAAATCAAGTCCCTCAAGAAGCCTCGATTGGTATGAAATCTAGTGTTTCTCATTTTAAAGATTTTGGTTGTGTGGCTTATGTCGATGTTCCTGAATAAATAAGGGGAAAAATCGATGATAGAAGTGAAAAATGTATATTTATTGGATATATAGTGAGAATTCTCAAGCATATAGGTTGTACAATCCTATTACTATGAAGTTGATAGTAAGAAGAGATGTTAAATTCCAAGAAGATAAATATTGGGATAACCAAATAAAGGAAATAATTGTAGATTGGAATTATTCTATATAGGAAGATAAATAGGTGGAAGCTACAAGACATCAAGCTTCTCCACCAAGACTTCCAAGATTGAAAGTACAATGCCAAGGATAAAAAACAAAACATAGTTATTCTTATTCTTCTAGTAATGATTTAGATCCCACTATAGCAAATTTAAGGAACTAGAAAAAAGGAATCCTGAGAGAAATTTATGAGAAGAATGATGACATGGATCAACAAACACATTTTTCTTTGTTATATTTTCAACCAATATATTTTGAAGAAATAGTCAAGGAGGAAAAATGGGCTCATGCAATGAATGGACATATTGAATCAATTGAAATAAATAACACATGGGATATTGTAGATCTCCCTACAGGTAAAACCAACATTGGAGTTAAATGGGTTTATAAGACAAAATTCATTGAGAAAGGAAAAGTAGATAAGAACAAGGAAAGACTTATAGAAAAACGGTTTTCTCAACAACTCGATATTGACTATGGAGAAACATTTTCTCCAATAGAACGTTTGGATACTATCAAAGTAGTTTTGGAAGTTGAAGCTCAAATCAAATGGACATTAAATCAACCTTTCTAAATGGAATTTTGGAGAAAGAATTTTGTGTGGATCAACCACTAGGATTCCATATCAGAGGTAAAGAGTACAAAGTGTACATATTGAAGAAAGCAATGTACGATTTGAAGAAAGATATAAGAGCTTGGTACAGTCACATTGATTCTGATTTTATCAACAATGGGTTCAACATGAACAACAATGAGCCCACTCTATACACCAAATGAGACCAGAAAGGGAAAGTAGATAAGAACAAGGAAAGACTTGTAGAAAAATGGTTTTCTCAACAACCTAATATTGACTATGGAGAAACATTTTCTCCAATAAAACGTTTGGATACTGTCAAAGTAGTTTTGGAAGTTGAATCCCAAATCAAATGGACATTAAATCAACCTTTCTTAATGAAATTTTGGAGAAAGAATTTTGTGTAGATCAACCACCAGGATTCCATATAAGAGGTAAAGAGTACAAAGTGTACATATTGAAGAAAACAATGTAGGATTTGAAGATGGATATAAGAGGTTGGTATAGTCACATTGATTCTGATTTTATCAACAATGGGTTCAACATGAACAACAATGAGCCCACTCTATACACCAAATGAGACTAGAAAGGGAATATTTTGATAGTTTTTCTCTATGTTGATGACATGATTTATACATGAAATGTGTTGTTGAATGACTTCAAAACAGGCATGCAAAGTGAATTTGAAATGATTGATCTTGGTATTATGAAATATTTTATGGGAATTAAAGTTGAGCAATCTGAAAAAGAAATGTTTATTTGTCAACAAAAATATGCCACGGATATTTTGAAAAGGTTCAAAATGAACAAATGCAATCCATAAGATACACCAATTGCAATATAGGTACAAAAGTAAGTAAACAATATGAAGGAACAACAATTTATTATACTTTGTATAAGAGGCTTGTAGGTAGCCTCATGTATATTACAACTACCTGGCCAGATATCATGTATGCAATGATCTTAATTTCGAGATTTATGGAAAATCCCAAAATCTGTCATTAGAAAGTTGGAAAATAATTATGAGGTATATTGTAGGTACAACATATTATGGAATTTGTTATTCCCATTTAGAAGATGAGTAACTTGTTGGATATAAAGATAGTGATTTTGTAGGTAGGTTTATTATAGGAAAAGTACTTCCAGGTATGCATTTCATTTGGGTAAAAGTTTAATTTCATGGGCTTCTAAGAAACATCCCATCGTCACACTATCTTCAACAAAAACAGAGTATGTGGCAACAAATTCAGCATCATGTCATACATCTTTGTTGAAAATGATCCTTAGTGATATTAAACATGAAGATAAGATCGCAAATCCTATATTTTGTGATAACAATTCAATAATTGCATTATCTAAAAATAATGTGTTTCACTACAAGAGTATGTCAGACAATTGGCTTAGGTTGATGGAAAAATAGTTTTCATAGTTGGTTGTCATTGATGTCAACCCTTGGAGAGTGATATTTTAGATTGATGTCAACCTTTAGAGATTGATTTCAACCCTTATATAATTTTCGTAGTGAATTACGATAATGCAAAGTTATGGGTAAGGGACTCGAGTTTGTTTGAGGTATAGAGGCATGAAGTTCAGTGAATATGTAGGTAAGACTATTCTATATGGATAGTATATGTCATTCCATTTTTGTTGATATGTGTAACTCCACGTGGTTCCTCAAGGTTAGTTATATATGTCCTTGTGAAGTTGGATCCCCCCCAAGAGTATTCTAGAAGCCCATAGAAAGTCAACAAGAAATAATTTATTCTAGAAAGCACTCAAGAATATTCCTACTCAATGTGGTTGCAAGGAGAAATTAATTAAATAATAAAGTTGACGAAGTGTTTAAGTGGAAAAATGGCTAAGTGGACAAAATGGTTAAGTGGCCAAAGTGGTTAAGTGGAAAAAGCGGATAAGTTGACAAAGTTGGTTAAGTGGACAAAGTGGCTAAGTGGACAAAGTGGTGAAGTGGATAAAAGTTGATACTTCTAGAGGAAGCTACTTGGAGAGTATAAATAAGATAGAAAGGGTCTCCCATAAGAACATATTGAGAATATTCAATATATACAAGTGACTTAGTTAACCAAAGGATATCTAAGGCTAATTTTTAAGGGAAGGTGAAGTAAATAAGGTTGAATATTCAAGGGAGGATAAAGTTTTTAATGATGCTTTCTAAGGTATGTTATTTACAGGTCAGCTCACCATTTGAATAATAAATTTTCTGTAGAATAATTTAGATAGATAAATATGGAGGATGTTGAGAAAACATATCCATGTAATTGTGAAAAAAATTTCAGCTTGTGGGTCCTTGTAGTTTGAGAGTTAGTCATTGTGGAAGATAGGGTTTGTGGCTAGTTCTGAAACTAGTCTAGCACGGGTGTTCCGGGTAAAAACATAATAAATTACTCATAACATATCCAAATTCAATGATAGAAAATGAATTGGTTATAGTACATTATTTAGTATACTTTGTTCCATTTTCAGATCCATAAAACAAATATTCTACACGTGGCATTCTCTACAAGTTTTCTCTCTAGAATAATCCAAAATTCAGCAAGGTCTACAATTTTTTATATAACTCCTTTTCTGGGAGTTTCCAAGTAGTGAAACCTAGAGGATTTGCAAAGAAGACACTGAAGAATATTGTGTATAATTTTCAAATGTTTATGCATTACATGTATAGATTTATTCTTGTTGAAAGTTAGGGTTGCTGACTAATCCAAAATTAGTCATGTGAGACTAAAGTAAAGTTTGATGAAAATGCTAGTCTCTTGTTGTTTTAGTTAAGGAAGGTTTGAAGATGTGTGATCACATACACCAGGTCTGTTACAGAGTTACATGTATGTTTGTATTCATGTTTTGATGGTTACATTTGGTCATGACATGGGACATGCTTGAGGCTACATAACAGTGAGGTTTGGCACATGGATTTATGTAAGGGTTTACGATATTTGGATTATGGATTTGTGATGTATTGCTAGAGGAATCTTGTTGGTTGTATTGATGTATGTTTTGGTATAGGCTTGAGGTATATGTTGAGTTCATGGATGAGATACTTAGTTGATGAGTTGACATATATAGGAGGTGTATGGTATGGTGATGTTGGTACATCTTGATGAGGTATAACTTGGCATGTTACTGATACATGATTTGTACATGATTGGTGCATTGTTATAGGGACTTGTTGGTAATATTGTTGGACATATTTGTAGTGATATTGGAACTTGGTTTATGGTTGATGTGGCATAGAGATATTAGTATTGGTGATGGTTATGAGGTGTTGTGATGTGCATGGTTGATGCACTTGTGATGGTACAGGTTGTACTAGTTGTTGATCTACATGATTAGTTGAGAGATATTCTTATGATATTGGGTATGAGATATGTGTTATTATATCCGATAAAGTGAGGAGAGTATTGGTACAATTTGTTGGTTTATTTGGTATATGTTGGTGCAATTTGTTGGTACACATTTATTACAGGTTATTGGTATAGATTTGTATAGGTTGTTGGTACAGGTTATGACAATTTATTGGAACAGATTGGTACATTGATACAGTGATACATCTCACAGTGACAGTGTGGCAGTAGTTTCATCATTTATTTGACACTTATATTTGAATGGAGTTGGATGGGACAAGGAAAGGGGGTTGCAGCCTCATTTCGGTTGATGTCAGTGAATCAGGGTGTTGGAGCCTCCTTATGGTTGGAGCCAAATAATTGGGTGGTTGTAGCCACCTTCCAGTTAGAGCTAGAGAACATAATGGGGTTGGATCCTCCTTCTAGTTAGAGCTAGATAATTGGGTTGTTGTTGCCACCTTCCGATTGGAGCTAAATAACACATGGGGTTGGAGGCTCCTTCTGGTTCGGGCTAGAGAATTAGAATTTTGTGCTTCATTGAATGTAATTCTTAAAGACATTTAAGAAAATATTTTTTTGGTTTTCTCCCACATTGGGTTTTCACGTGAAATAATGGTGTACTGTGGATTTTGTGGATGTGTCTATTATTGCTTATTATGAACTAATGGATGTTAATGATATATGATGCAATAACATATTACTGATGAACTCATGAACATTTTTGAATAAGTTAAAAGAATATACATTGTGGTTAAAGGATTAATAAGTAGTATACATTCCTCATTATTGATTCACCCCCCTCTCAGTAATCCAACAATTGGTATCAAATATGTTTCCTTCAGGAAACATTTTAACCACTGGAAGGAGATCATGGATTATACTGAGAATGGAGTACCATTGTTTAATGGTTAGAATGGTGTAAATTATGATATGTGGAGTATAGGGATGATAACCTTTTTAGAGGAAGAGGGATATGATATTTGGTATTTATTTGTGATAGGATATATTTCTACAAAGAAAGAAAATACTAAAACCAAGAAGGAATTGAAGAAAAATTAAAAAAAATCAATGGATTTCATCTAGGAAGGATTATCTGATCTGGTAAGAGAAAAAGGTTGGTAAATGTTCATCAGCTAAAGAACTTTGGGATAAGTTACATAATATCTATTCTTCACCCATCACAGAGTCATAAAATTTCAAAGATGATGCAAGTACAGATCAAGAGGAAAGATGTTCATCATATCAGACATATTCAAAAGAAGAATATTACATAACCAACAAAAGTATTTTGTTTTTCTTTAATTGTGAAAAACACGAACATCTTGAAATTGACTGCCCTAAAGATAGACAAAAAATTCATTTGAAATAGAAGACAATTATGAAGCATAATTGACCAGTTCTTTAGACGATCTAAAGAAAGAATGAGAAAAAAACAAGTCACTAAATAAATAATTGATGAATCAATATGAAAGTGTTCAAGGTTACGAAGAATCTGAACAGGTCATCAAGAATTTAAGAGATAAACTAGAAGAGGCCAGAATAATTGGAGAAACTCTTGAATATCAAAAGCAATGTATAGAATCCAACATAGTAGCACAAAAGGAAGAAGCTGAAAAGAGAGAAAATACATTGACAGATAATCTCAAGGAAAGAACCAATGACTTAAACCATCTTGAGGAAGAGTTTGGTCAAGAAGAGAAAAGACTTGAAGAAGAAATAATTACATTGAGAATACAACTTGAAGAAGTAAAGAGAACTTAATAAGTCATGAAGTCTCGGAAAATGAAGAAAGAAGAAGAGGTTGAGAAGCTTGAAGAATAATTTGTCACACTAAGAGTCAAATTCTCAAGCTCAACAAGAAACTTGAAGAGACAGAAGCATCCATGTCAATATTAGAGAATAAAGAGAAGCATTCTAGGTTCCTAGAAAAGTAGAATGAAGAAAAGAGAAAGAGTTATGCAGAATTACTCAAAGGAAGGAATCATGGTCAACCAAAATCTAAGAAAACTGATAAAGATACATCTTCAAAAAGACCATTCATGTTCAAGCCACAAAGAAGCTTCAATCATGGTCATGATTAGACAAGGTAAGAATTTAGAAGGACTACACCACAAAGAAGATCATTCACTCCCAGGCATGTAAATTTCTTGTATGGTCATTGTTTTTATTGTACTAAGTTTGGGCATAAGGTTGCAGATTGTAGAGATTATAAAAGAAATGTTCAAAAAATAAATGCTTATGTGGCCCCACGTAACACTAAATGTTACAAATGTCATAACTATGGACAAATAGCTCATTATTCTAGAAGCATGATCGATACTTCCATGAAATAGAACATTGATATCGAATATAATAAAGTATGGATAAGAAAACATGAAGAATAGATAAATAAATACCAGGTCCTAGAGATCGCAAGATTGGCATTAACACAATATGTAGGCAAATATACAAAGAAAAAGGAAGATTTCATATATATAAACGTTTCCAAAAAAATGAAAGAAAAAAAGGATAGGTACATAAGCAATAGGTTCAAGAGATTGTACTTTGAATTATTGTAGTACAAGATGAATCCACATACATAAATAAATAAATCATAGTTTAGAAATATGTTGAGCCTACAATGAAGATGATGATGACTATGCATTCGAGCGGACACTTTTCTGAGCCATCCAGATTGGAGACTCCCAGGAAATATGTATGGTGAATAGAGGGAGTCTAGATAATAGCTCTATAGATCAAAGATTCATCTTTCAAGTATCTTACATAGTTCGAGTAGATAGACTCAGAGCAATCATTTAGTAGAAGTACAATATGATAGATTGATCCATTGACAAAATTACACAGGAAGAGGTATATGCTTGTATTTAGAAAAATATATCTTCAACACAGGTTGTTCTTGACATGCAAAGTTTGGATTAAAGATAGATAAGACTAGTGGACACATTTGATGTTTGATGAGAAGTTGTAGTAGTGAATACTTAATGATAATACTGAGACATATGGGTCAACATTGTGGACAATTGAGTAGCAGAGTCTTGGACAATATGGACAAAGATGGATTCGTAAGATGCTTAGCAATGGCTTAACAATTGGAATCGGTTGAAATTAGTTGATCATAGAAAGGCAGGAAGTGAAAGGAACAACATAATAGGGAAAGAGAAATCATCAGCATAAGCGATATCATCATAAGGAAATTTTTGAAATATATGGTTCATATGGACACAGATGAATTCATAAGAGCACTTAGCAGGTTTGGACAGATATATGACAATGGATGAGAGCATGTATTTAGAGATTGGTTCATAGATTGTTTCATAGAGTGATTCATATATAAAGGAACATTATCATAATGGAAGGTAATGACACATGAATATTTGAATGTTTTTCATATATGTTAGTTGATTACACAAGGAATCACCAATGGACAAAAACTCCAAAAGGAAGCAAGTATAGGAGGTCCTACATGTCATCTACATGAAATCTTGTAAATAATTCTAGGGAGATAAAGAAAAGCAGGAAGATAGGTAGAAATATCATTCAAAGAAGTTGTCATACATAGAGGTAAGAACATAGGTATGATTCTAGGAGGAGAGATTCATCATATGTATGAATATAGAGTTTGATGCTTTGAGAGAGAGCACAAAGGCATGTCTCCAGGGGGAGTGATGATCACAAGGGAATATTGATTGATATGAATTCAATGTTGCATCAGAGTGATACCATTTTTAAAAGGGCGAGAAATTATTCAAATGCAGGGACAGAGAGTAATCAAAGGATTAGAAACACAGAGAAAGATCAAATATATTTACATAGGGGCAGAATCCCCAAGGAGAGTTCAGTTAGGGGGAGAAACTCCAAAGGGAGATACACTTTCCATTGATGTCAAAGGGGGAGAGATAGAAACATTGATGAGGATTATGATCATGAATGTTATCATGAATACATGTTTCCATAAATGTTAGTGTTGCCATCAATGAAAAAGGGCAAGATTATTAGACAATTGGCTTAGTTTGATGGAAAAATGGTTTTTATAGATGGTTTTCATTGAAGTCAACCCTTGGAGAGTGATATTGTAGATTTATGTCAATCCTTAGAGATTGATTTCAACCCTTGCTGAATTTCGGTAGAGCAAAGGTATGGTCAAGGGACCTGAGTTTGTTTTAGTTATAAAGGAATGAACATCAATGAATATACAGGTAAGACTATTCTATCTAGATAATAGACATCATTCCATTTCCTATGATATTTAGAACACCACGTGGTTCCTCATGATTAGTGAGATATTCCCTTTTGAAGTTGGAGGATCCCCAAGACTATTCTAGAAGCTGCTAAAAGGTCAACAAGAAGTCAATTGTTGTAGAAAGTCTTCAAGAAGATTCCTAGTCAATGTGGTTGGAAGGAGAAATCAATTAAATAATAAAGTTGACAAAGTGGTTAAGTCGACAAAGTGGCTAAGTGGACAAAGTGTATGAGTGGACAAAATGGTTAAGTGGACAAAGTGGCTAAGTGGAAAAATCTGGTTAAGTGGAAAAAGTGGCTAAGTGGATAAAGTGGTTAAGTGGACAAAAGTTGATACTTCTAGAGGAATCTACTTGGAGAGTATAAGTATGAGATAAAGGGTCACCCATAAGAACCTATTGAGAATATTGAATATATACAAGTGATTGAGGTAACCAAAGGAGATCTAAGGTGAATTTCAGAGAAAAGGTGCAGTAAAAAAGGCTGAAAATTCAAGGGAGGATATTCTTTTTAATGATGCTTTCTAAGCTATGTTATTTATAGTTCATATCACCATTTTCTTAATAACGTTTTTCTAGAAAGATTCAGATATAAAAATATACAGGATGTTGATAGAACATATCCAAGTAACTGTGATAAAAAATTCATCATGTGGATCATTGTAGTTTGGGAGTTACACTCTGTGAAAGATATGGTTTGTAGCTAGACTCGAAACTAGTCTAACACATGTGTTCCAGGTAAAAACGTCATAAATTCTTCATAACATTAAAAAATTTCGTGAGACAAAATGAATTGTTTACAATACAGTCTGTAGTATGGTTTTTAAAATTTTCATATGGATACAACAAATATTCCACCCATGACATGCTCTACAAATGCGTTCTCTAGAATAATCCAAAATTCAGGTAGGTTTGCCATTTTTTATATAACTCATTTTTTGGTAGGTTCCAAGTAGTGAAACCGGTAGGATTTCCATAGAAGACACTGAATAATATTTTCTATAATATTTATACCTTTATGCATTACAGGTACATAGTTAATCTTGTTTCAAGTTTGGGTTGTTGACTAATCCAAAATTAGTCATGTGAGACAAATGTAAAGTTTGATGAAAATGCTAGTTTCTAGTTGTTGAAGTTAAGGAAGGTTTGCAGGTTTGTGATCACATACACCAGGTCTATTACAGAGTTACATGTATGTTTTCATTTGCTCATGACATGGTACATGCTTGAGGCTACATAGTAGTGAGTTTTGGCACATGGTTTTACGTAAGGGTTTATGGTATTTGGCTTATGGATTTGTGATGTATTGCTAGAGGACTCTTGTTGGTTGTCTTGATATATGCTTTGGTATATGGTTGAGGTATATGTTGAGTTCATGGATGAGATACTTAGTTTATGAGTTGGCATATACATGAGGTGTATGGTATGGTGATTTTGGTACATCTTGATGAGGTATAACTTGGCTTGTTATTGATACATGATTTGTACATGCTTGGTACATTGTCAGAGGCACTTGTTGGTAATATTGTTTGACATATTTGTAGTGATATTGACACATGGTTTTTGGTTGATGTGGAATAGATATATTAGTATTGGTGACGTTTTTTAGGTGTTGTGGTGTTCATGGTTGATGCACTTGTGATGGTACAAGTTGTACTAGTTGTTGATCTACATGATTAGTTGAGTGATATTCTTGTGATATAGGGTATGAGATCTATCACTATGTTATCATATATGATATATTGAGGAGAGTATTGGTACATATTATTGGTGTATTTAGTATATGTTGGTACAGGTTATTAGTACATGTTGATTGCAGGTTATGGTATAGATTGGTACAAGTTGTTGGTACATATTGTGACAGGTTACTGGCACATATTGATGCAATTTTACAATGATATATCTCACAGTGATAGTGTGGCAGTTGTTTCATCATTTATTTGACAACTATATTTCAGGGTCATTGGATGGGGTAAGGAAGAGGGGTTGTAGCCTTGTTCCTGTTGATGATGGAGAATCATGGAGTTGGAGCTTCCTTCAGGTTGGAGCCTGAGGACTAGGTGGTTGGATCCATCTTTCAATTGGAGCACAAGAACATAGGGGCTTGGAGCCTCTTTCTGGTTGGATCCAGAGAATTGGGATGTCGTATCAACCTTTTGGTTGGAGCCGAAGAACACAGGGGGTTGGAGCCTCCCTCTGGTTGGAGCTAGAGAATTGGGTGTTTGTAGCCACCTTCCAGTTGGATTCAGAGAACACAGGGGGTTGAAGCTTGCTTCTGGTTGGACCCAAAGAATTGGAATTTGGTGATTTCTTGAATGTAAATCTTAAAGAAATATAAGACAAGAATTTCATGGTTTTCTCCCGCATTGGGTTTCCACATAAAAAAATGGTTTATTATGCATTGTGTTGATATGTTTATTATTTGTTATTATGCACTGATGGATGTTAATTTTATATGATAAAATAATATATTACTAATGAACTAATGAACATTGTTGAATAGGTTAAAGGAATATACATTGTGGTTAAAATGATTAATAAGTTGTATAAATTTCTCATTACTGATTCACACCCCCTCGTAGTAATACAATAGAGTAAATGCATTGACACTCGATATCATTCTATTCATGAGCTTTTCAAGAATGGTAGAATTATGATACAATTTTATGTTTCTAAATAAAAATTAATAGATATCTTCACCAAGACATTGGGAATAAATACTTTTGAATTTCAAGGACAACACTTAGGCATTGTTTGTACTGATTTTTGTAATGCTCAAAATTAAGGGTAATGTTAAATGGAGTAATTCCACCCGCTTACTTGACCAAGTTGATAGGAATCATAAATTTACTAGTTTAGATAGGTGGATATGCATTTATTAGGTAGGTGAGAAGATGGAGTGTTCTATAGAAATATCTCATTTTATGTATTTGCATTTTAGTTTTTGATATGAATATGGAGAAGAGATGAACACCTCCATTGTTGTGTGTGTATGATATGTTTTCAATTTCTTTCCTCTGCTTGAAATTGAACAAAAAACCACAACCAACCATAATTCATATACATGTTGTACCTGTATATAGAAGTAGAATGTGAAATTTTCTTATCTTGATTTAAGACAGAAAAAACATAGAATTTTATAATTCAAGAGGAGAATTAACCTAGATGAATAAATGGATTTTCATAGTGTAACATACCCAAAATTCCACATAATGTTTTTTATTACGTTGTAAATAAGGAATTGTTCTTCAACAACTCTTATCATGACAATGCATAATTAGGTATGTCCTTAAAACATGAGCTACAAAATTCTCACCATTAAGTTTTGATGCAGGAGCATCTTTCCACCTCAACATGCACCAACAATGCAACACAACAATGCCCATTCAAGAAGGGACAAAGGCACCAACCTTCTCATTCTGTCCAAATTTAAATTTTAAATGTATTAAATTTTTCGTGGCTCAAGGAAAGCCGAGCCCATGTGCTTTGAACATGATGAGTGTTAAATTTGCTTAATAGGTTGTGGGTTATATAGATCCTAAGCATTGCGTCGAATCTAAAGTTGTAAATGATAATTCAATGTAATTATCCTCAGTAGGGAGGCACTGTAATGGTGATTGGAAACCACTAGTGTAGTTTGGAGGGAAAGCTCGTTGAGCTCACTCTTGCATATATCAATTTAATTTATGCCCAAAAAAATGTTGTTGTTGATGGGCTGCTTAAGATTGATCATAAAATCATTATAAGCCAAGGAGAGGAGAGGAGAAGAGTTGGGACTTTGTTAAAGTCCCTCCTTGCAAACATTTGCATATGACATTCATATTAATGGAAGAACATGTTTTCCTATATGTGAATCTATGTGTATGCCTATATCAGACTTTGTGTTAGATATGAATGTTATCTATATATTTATATGCTGTGAATGTGTGTAAATGTTTCATCTATAGTAGAAGGATAGAATTCCATGTCTTTATGTGATCTTGTTTGAGAGTTGTAGGTTATTTTAGGCTAGTGAAAGGAGATCATGATAGAGTATTAGAAAATCTGTGAAGCCAATGCAAGGAGTGCATGCTTGAATTATGTTTTGAATTCAGGGAGAGAACCTGCTAGGTGGACACACTAGAATAATTTCAACCTAAGAAGGAACCTTAGAGTTATTGAACACTCTAGAGGAAATCCTATACAAAGAAAGAACAACCAAAGTTATTGAATACTCTATAAGCTCAACAATGAGTGCTTTGAGAAGGTGAAAGGAGTGTACAGAGCCAACACTTTTCTGAAGTGTCAGAGAGATTAAGTTGAAACATAGTTGTTGAACTCTTTGGGGAAGAGCTATACAAGTGTGCTTTGAGCAGTTGTAGAGAGTGCATCGATGAGCCTGAAGAGTTTTGGACTCAAAAAAGAATTATGAAAGGTGTGCACCAAGCCAACACTTATACCAGTGTTGAGAAGGTATTGAGGGAGACAAGCGCAAGGAGTGTGCCAGAGGTAAAGTATTTCAGACTTTAAAAAGATTAGGAGGAGTAGAGTAGTTTTTCACAAAGACTCTGCAAGGTGTGGAGAGGTCAAGAACCCTTTATAAAGTCATATTATTAATACAACACACATTTCCCACAATGTGAACCTATTCCAAGTTCATAAGCTCAGGATGGAGCGTTGAGTTTCTAGGAGGGCAATGGAAGACATATGGAGGAACAGGGGGCCAAGACCCTTAGAATTATAAGCACGTTTCGAAGCTCAGGAGAGAAGCAATGCAGGTGTGCACAGAGGTGAACTTACTTCAAGTTCTAATGGTCAGGAGGTGTAGTGCAAGTCGATACTCCAAGCCGTCGGGCTAGAAGGAGGATCAAAGGTTGTGGCCTTTGAATATTTTCAAAGTCCCTCATCGGAAGGGAAGAGTGTGGATAGAAGAGGATAAGCTACAGGCATCGTTGGATCAGACACCAAGATAAATATGGACCGTTATATCTATGTCCAGGCAAGTGAAGGAGAGTACAAAAGGAAATTGGATCCTAGCCTTCAGATCTGGTGGCAAAGACTGACAACCGTCAGATTTGGAGGAGTTGTGCAAGGTTTAAAACTTAAGGTATTCGACACATTGCCTATTTGGAGGTTTAATGAGTGTGAGGAAGAAAGGATAATCGAAGCCCAATAGGAGTGAAGTAAATATGCTACTGTCAGATCTTGTGGGGAAACACTTCACATGATCCCACTTTTCAGTGCTAGAGCACTTCGGAGGGAATTCGAGGTGAAGTTCTATGAGCCCAATATTTTGAAGGACCAGAGGCCTGAATACAATCCCATTCATTGGATTGGAGGGAATGTGGCTTCTGATCAGCACTTTGTTGGTTCACTGTTCGGGAGGAATAGTAGAGGAGGAGTGAAGGAATCCTGGAGAGCGAAGTCCTAGAGTCCATCGGGACCATTGGTCCAGAGGAAAGTTATCAGTAGATTAGATAATATGGAGGATTGAGGGTTCAAAGGTCTCAAGGGGAAGATATTACAAGATTCCTGAAGGCCTCGAGGTCGAAGTATCATAGTTTTCGATCCAAAGGAGACACGTGAAGGGTGGAGATTCACTCTACCACACCGACATTCAGTGAAGTGTAAATATATGGAAACATGAAACTCCCCAGAGCCCTGATACTGAAACAAGATCTAGGCCATTCATCAGTCATCCCTAGAGCCATTGACTGCATGTAGAAGAAGGTAATACCTTCCAAAGTCTGGTCCACTGGAAAGATATAACAATCATCTATTTGAAGGAAATCACATGGCATTCTGATTCATAGCTCCTACTGCATAACACTTTGGGAGCTTACAGAAGTGTTGGGCGCCAAAGGTTATGAAGCCTGAAAGTTTAGCACCCTTTGGGTTAAGCCATTGTTCATAGCCTATGGTAATATGAGGAAAGGGGCTTAGTGAAGGGAGCTAGCACTTGTGTAATTAAAAATTTCTAAAAGGAAAAAGCCTCGGGAAAGCACCCGCGGGTTTAAAAGAACCTATGCCTTAGGAAGAAAGGGGAATGTGTAAACTTTCTTGGGGGTCGAACATGGGCCATAAGAGTCAATCCAACTCCAGTTCTTGAATGATCCTGGACTGGGAGGTCGAGAAGCCCGAGGAGGAAGAGGGTGTTTGCATCAAGTGGTATCAGAGACATGAATTGTGCTTTGTGTGAAAGAAGGTTTTAGTCTGATACCATCGAGTGGTATGAGAGCATGTTTTTGTTTGCAGAAAGCAGGAAAAGTTTAGGGGAGATAGAGTATTGATGCTCTGTGTGTGAATATATGTTTGCAAGTGTGGAGTAGACATATGATATCTAGGTGGGATGCAGAAGAAAAGATGGAGGTTCTCTCAGTTGCAGAGTAATTAACCAACAACTAGGTGGGCTGAAGGAAGATAGATATGGCTACTGAAGACCATAGGTGTGGTTGAGGAGAAGACTGCTCATAGATAAGCATAATAGAGATTGATAAAGAGCTTGAGGAGACAAGAGAAGAAATTGAGAATATGATGTTGAAGATGTAACAAGCAACACAAGGAGGCTGGAGGAATGAGTGGCCCTTTAGTAGGAGAGAAAGGTATCATATCCAGTAGTTGCTGGCTAGGAGGAAGCAACAATTAATGACGAGGTGGATGAGGAAAGTTGAAAACCTTAGTGACATGGAGGATCAAGTTTTCATTTGCAAGCAATAAGTTGGAGAGAACCTCAGTGACGAGGAGGAGAAGATATTAGCTAGATATCTCATGAGTTTCTAGGAGGGTAGAAGTGAAAATTCAAATTTCTAGGTGGGAAATGAAGAGAGATCTATTGAAGATATCGTGAACTACTAGGTGGGTAGAAGAGAACGTTCAAATTTCCAAGTGGGAAATGAAGGGAGATCAATTGATGATCTCTTGGACTGCTAGGAGGGAAGAGATGAAATTTCAAATTGCCAGGTGGGAAAGGGAGATCAAATGATATTTTCTGAGAGTCTCAAGATCTTACAAGAGACTTCAGTCTCGAAAGGAGTGTTAATAGTTTAAAGGGAGGAAGAAGAAAGGCCTCATATATGTGGAGATTCATATGGGATTGCATAACATGTCAACAAATATGATGAGAAGTTAAATAATTCAACCCTAGAGGAGGAAGATCAAAGGAGTGTTCTGATCATTGGAGGAATAAAAATATTTCTACCAAGAAGCCAAGTAGAGGCCAGCGTACAAGTTTTAGATGCAGAAAAATAAATACAACCAGTTGTGACTATCATAGAGGAGAAGGAGCAGATATTGAATTCATCCCCAGTAGTAGATGAAGAGGAGAATTCATATGAAATTCTCATCCCATGGGAGCAAGAATTGAAATTGTTGGAGGATTGGTTATGCCATCTAGACACAGAGGTAGAATTATCGCAGGATACATTCATGCAGAGTGAAGGAGAATCCTAGTCTAAGGAGAAACTGGATGAAGTTGGAGTTTCACCAGCATAAGAGGAGGCAGGTGAGTTGGCAGAAGTGAAACTACCAGAGGAGATAGTTGGGATACAACTCAATGATGAGGCTGCATAATTTGAGTCTACAGTAGAGTGGAAAGTTAATTCCTTAGGAGATGAAGACAACATGGGAGATCAAGATGATATGTTATTTATCCTGTATGGAGAGGAGATCTAGCTACAGAGAAGGCTACAAAACAAGAGCCATCATGTGATCCAGCTGGATGAGGTGATCGAGGTTATGAGGACGTTGATGCTGAGATCAACGCAGGAGATAGTCAGGAGAGGGAAGCTGAACATAGGAGGACCTGGAGAAGTAGCAGGGCAGTAGCAGTAGCAACGTGGTAAAGGATCAGGTGGACAACTCCAAAGAGAGGTTTGGGATCGAGGAGGGTTTCAAAAGAGAAGAGGGGCTCATGAGTAGGAGATCATGATTTTCCCAGTAGTGGAGTATGATGCAAGATCATCTTTCCACCTTAGCATGTGCCAACAATGCAACACATCAATGTGCATTCAAGAAGGGAGATAGGCACCAACCCTCTCATTCTTCCCAAATTTAAATTTTAAATATAGTAAATGTTTGATGGCTCAAGGAAAGTTGAGCCCATGTTCTTTGTACAAGATGAGTGATAAATCACCTTTATTAGGTTGTGGGTTATACACATCCTGACGATTTCCTTAGATATGAAGTTGTACATGATCATTCAATGTAATTATCCTCAATCGAGAGGCACTGTAATGGTGATTGGACACGACTAGTGTAGTTTGGAGGGAAAGCTCATTGAGATCCCTCTTGCATATATCAATGTAATTTATTCCCAAAAAAAGGTTGTTTTTGATGGGCTACTGAAGATTGATCATCGAATCATTGTAAGCCAAGGAGAGGAGAGGATAAGAGTTGGGACTTTGTTACATTCCAACCTTGTACACATTTTTATATGACATTCATATTAATGAAAGAACATGTTTTCCTACATGTGAATATCTATGTATTCCTATATGATTTTATATGTTTGATGTGAATATTATCTATGTATTTATATGCTATGAATGGGTGTAAATGCTTCATGTGCAGTAGAAGGATATAATTTCCTGTATTTCTGTGAGTTTGTTTGAGAGTTCTAGGTTCTTTTAGGCTAGTTAAAGTAGTGCATGATAGAGTATTGAAAACTTTGTGAAGCCAATGCAAGGAGTGAATGCTTGAATTATGTTTTGAACTCAGGGAGAGAACGTCCCAGGTCAGTAGACCAGAATAATTTCAACCTCAGAAGGAACCTTAGAGTTACTGAACACTCTAGAGGAAATCCTGTGCAGAGAAAGCACAGCCAGAGTTACTGAATACTCTGTAAGCTCAATAAGTAGTGCTTTGAGAAGGTGCAAGGAGTGCACATAGCCAAGACCTTTCTAAAGTGTTGGAGAGATTGAGGAGAACCGGATTTGTTGAACACTCTGGGGAAGACCTCTTCAAGTGTACTTTGAGCAAGTTAAAATAGTGCATCAGTGAACCTCAAGAGTTTAGGACTCAAGAAAATACATGTGCAAGGTGTGAACTAGGCCAACACTTAGACTAGGGTTAAGAAGGTCTCAAGGGAGACAAGCGCAAGGAGTGTAAAGTATTTTAGAATTTACAAATCTCAGTAGGAGTAGTGCAATTGTGCACAAATAGTCTGCAAGGTGTGTAGAGGTCAAGAACCATTTCTAGGGTCACATTCTAAAGACAATGCAGATTTTGCGTACTGTGAACCTATTCCAAGTTCATAAGCTCATGAGGAAGAGATTTGATTTTCAAGGAGGGAACTAGAAGACATATGGAAGAGAAAGCGGCGAGAACCTTGGGATTTTGAACACATTTCGAAGCTTGGGAGAGAAACATCTCATGTGTGCATAGAGGAAAACCTACTTCAAGTTCGAAAGCTTAGGAGGTGTAGTGCAAGTCGAGACCCCAAGTAGTCGGGCTCGCAGGAGGATTAAATATCATGACCTTTGAATCTTTTCAAAGTCCCTCATCGAAGGGGAAGAGTGCAGAGAACGATAGAGAATATACAAGGGTCGTTTGATCGACCACCAGGAGAAATATGGACCATTAGATCTATGTCTAGGCAAGTGAAGGAGAGTGCAGAATAAAATTAGATCCTAGCCATTAGATCTGGGGGTAGACACCGATAGTCATCGGATCTAGAGGAGTTGCACAATGTTTAACCCTTAAGAGATTCAACACTTTTTCTATTCATAGGTTTAAGGAGTGTGAGGAAGTCAATATATTTGAAGGCCCAAAGGATTCAAGTAAATCTGCAACCATCGAATCTCGTGGGGACATGTGTCAAAGTTCCATCCTTCTTATTAATGAATAAAAATGGTTCTCCCCAAGATGAAACACTTGGTCTGATATATTCCTTATCCAATAGTTCTTGAAAATGAATTCTCAGTTCTGTTAATTTGGGTAGGATCATCCTATAAGGTGCCTTAAATACTGGGGCAGATCCAGGTAGTAGATCGATAGAGAAATCTATCTCTCTCCTTGGAGGTAGTTTTGGTATTTCATCTACAAACACATCTCTGAACCCACATAGGATTGTAAATTAATCTAGACTTGGTTTTCTTTATTCCCCTACGAGGTTAGTTACATGTACAACATAAATTTTGAAACCTTTGTTCATACATTTCTTAAACTGCATGGTTTATATTTGCTTAATGGAAACTGGTTTTCTGATCCCTTGTATCATACTAACTATGTTGTTTTCATCTATGTACACAAATGACTTTTCATAGCAGTTTAATATGAATTTATGTTTTTCTAACGAGTCCATTCCAATGATTAAATCGTAAGATCCCAAAGGTAAAACGTTCATATTTAACTTTGTGCTTTGACCATCTATGTTTAGTTCATAATCAGAAATAAAATATGTTACTCTTCTTTTGGTCCATGTTGCTAGTTGTACTAACCAAGACTTAGCATGCTTTACTTTCTTTAGTTTTTTAAATTCAACTAAAGTGGGAGTAATACTATAATATCCCCAACCACCCACAGACCAGGGCATGTTACCTTCAAGCCCATCCTTGGACTTCATAATCTTACCGATACCTTCTTTAATTAATAAACACGCATATGATAAATGATTTCAAGACATGAACAACAATATCCAGCAAGCATGCATAATCTAAGATTTAGTTAAATGATAATTAAAATACACAACGAAATACATTCATACAGAGATAATAATATCACAATAGAGAGCAGTTATCTTTATAAAAAGGCAACACCAACTGGCTGCGGACCAAGGACGTTCCGCCCAACTGTAGACACCACTGCTCTAAATATCAACATCAGTGTCACCCTCGAGACAGGGCTATGAATCCATAAGGATGGTTCCAAAGTGTACTTGGGTTCCCAAACCAGTCATCTCTCAAGCTCTCACAACTTTTCCAACACCCACAATAATACAAGTACCCAACTCTCTTCTACCCAGCCTGTACCACCTAAGAAAATGGACCTAAACACTTCTCTGCCACACAGTCGCTCAGGCAATCCTTCTCCTTTTTCCAGGGCCTCCAACACAGCTGGTCCATAATCTCAATGTTGGAACTCTCAGGACTCACAATTGTGAGAAAAACAGGGCACATGACAATGCATCTCAGACATGCAAGCCCCAAGGCATGTCTGGATTGCACCATCGACCATTAAAACCAACAATCACATGGTTGATTCTTAGAAGTTACTTTCCCTTTACTAGGCCAAGACGCAGGAGAGGATGGATCAATGGATGAGTAAGTGAGTGCATCGAAGGGCGTGAGGGAAAGAATGGGATAACTCAGAGGTGATGGAGTGGATGAGGCAATGACCAATGACCAACCGCAAAATCAGACCAGGGATGGGTTTAATTATTTTCGTGGGGAAATCAGGAACCTCCTAACCTTTCACAAGAAGCTCACATAACCGATCCCCTCCCTTAGACAAAAATGGTAATTAACATAAGATTAAAAATTTATCCCCTCAATCCCGCTCTCTTGTGGAATCATTGTTGGATATATTGTCATTGATGTCAACAGTCGATGTGATGATCTATTGTTAATGATGAATTACCATAGACAAGATTTTCATTGATGTCAAGAAGTATATTAGTTAGCAAAAGATGTCAAACAATATGCAAAGATCAAAAGCTCAAAAGGGAAAATGCAATACGTTAGAAAATGGAGAGATAGGCTGAAGCAATTCATGATTATTGTTGATCATGATAGGATCAACAATGTTCCTATGATAAAAGATCAGGTGCGTTAGCGAATGAAGATCAAATATTATAAGAGATGGAGAAATGAGTTTCATAAGAAACGTTTGATGACCATTCAAATGGTATATAATGACTGATGTCAAACAAAGATTAAATCTCATGAGAGTTAACGAATGAAGATCAAAAGATCAGAAGAGATGGCGTGATAAAACTCAGATTAAATCAAGACCATTGGATTTGCAAGCCAGATCAATGGCAGGGATGAATCACGGGGAGCGAAAGAAGAATTAAACTACTCACCAGTTACAATCCCACAACCTGTCTAGATTGTTAGATCTCATAGCTTCAAATATCTACGACTGCGGTTGATCCAACAAACGACCAGTTTAAGTCAGATTAAATTGTGACCATCGAATGCGTAATCGCCAAATATACGACAGGGATGAATTGTGGAGATTGAAATGAGAATTAAACATCATGCTTGTTCCAATCCCACAATTAGTTAGGACCATCTGATATTATAGCTTCGAAGATCAACAATTGTGGTTAACTCACCAACAACGCACAACTTCCAAATGCAGAGTTTGGGTGATGAGTTAAATCACTCGCAATTTGTGGTTCCACAATCATCTGTGATCATGGATCTACTTCAAGAATATTCATAATCGTTGGATCTATTTTGAGTTGAAGGACATGATAAGTGGGGAAAAACAATTGACAATTCAATTATGCGAATTCTCGTCAACCATTGGATCACTTCTGAGTCGAAGGATAGGATAAGCTAGCAAAGTTGCAATGCAAAAAGATCAAGTCGTTGATCTAAGATCTTGATCAACGAACAACATATGTTCCAGGTATAAAGATGTGAGGAGGTTACACTCCGGAAAGTTTGAGATTTGAAATTCCCGAAATGCAAATTTCCATTAGCTATCGGATCATTTCAAAGAGGAAGCTAGCAAAGTTGCATCGTTGATAGATTGAGCCATTGATCTAAGTTCATGATTGACGAACAATATTTAGTTTGGATCTAAATTTGCGAGGAGGTTACACTCCGGATAGTTTGAGATTTGAAATACCCGAAGCCCAGAAATCCAAAATGAATAAGGACCATCGGATTTGGAGGAAATACGAGGACCATTGGATCAGGGCTATTGGTCAACAGACCATGTCAGCAAGGATGTGTGGCAGACCACATCAACAACGAAACATGGCAGACCATGTCAGGAGACCATGTCAGTAAAAGGCATATGGCAGACCACATCAGCAAGGATATGTGGGAGGCCACATCAGCAAATACACATGGAATAATCATATGATGACAAGTGTCAAGAGGAAATTGGCTCATGCCATGTCAACAAGTGATGTAAGCAAGTTATGTCACTCCGAGAGATTTACTTCGAGAGTTTCAAATGTGAAAATTCACGAAGTCCCAAAGGACGAATATCCGAAGTCACTCTCAGCCGTCGATCTAAGATACATCGGGACTTAGGACAACCATTAGATCTAGGAGAAGAACATGTGCCACATGAGGATCCATGTTAGCAAGACTATGTTAGCAAGGATACATGGCACAATCCGCCAATGACAAGTGTCAAGATTGATTTGGCATTTCAAGTACGTGCAAATCACAAATCCGAGTGACACGTGGCAGCTACTAGGCTCATGACACGCCATCAAGTGATGTAAGTAAGTGACATCACTCCGGAGGAAAGAAGGTGTTTGAGATTTGCATTCTCCAAAGTCTGGAAACCCAAAGAATATATTGATCGTTGGTCTAAAAGGGACACGCGTTAGTGGATTGTTAGCTCCAGAAGATTGACGTACGGAGGAAAGAAGGGGTTGAGACTCGAAATATCTGAAGTAGGGAGATATAAAGGAGATACTGACCATCGATCTGATGATCAGTTGCATTCTCAACCATTGATCAAAATACAGTGGAAGGATAGAGTAAGCATAATAGATGAAGTTGCAGAGTAAAAGGTGGCCATCCATCTCATTTCTTGATTAATTCATGACCTTTGGATTAAGAAATGAAGGATAGATGTAAGGATCGAATATAACCATTGATCTGGTTCAGACATATGAATGTGATCCGTTTGATCTGTTCGACGATATTGTATTCGAGAGATTTGAAAGGTTGGAAGTCACGAAGTCCCAAAGGGCTAAGTGCCGAAGTTACGATAGTCATCCATTTCAGGAGAATGAATTATCATGGTCATTGAATTGATAAGCGCTCAGGCACTCGTCTTGCCTCACGTGAGGTCACCACCATTGGTCATATGGTAAATATATTTGAAAGGAAGAAAGAAATGCGTCACTTAAATTTTTAAGACTGTGGTTCTACGCCATTGATCATATGAACATGGTTTGAAGGAAGCGTAGATCTATATTATCACAGAGACAAAGGAATTTGATCCATGCCTATGATTGATTTGTGAAGAGAAAGGGAAGAATCGAGTTTAGTCTCTAGCGGGAGAGTAGGATCGATTGATAACGACATCAAATTGACCACTGGGGTTTCATTATCCAAGGGGAGAATGGGGTTGATAGGTGTAAATAGATCGACCACTTCGGTTGCAGTCTCTAACAGGAGAACGGGATCGACCAAAGATGGGATCGAATCAACCACTTTGTTAACTAGTTCAACTATGGATTTGACCAGATTGATGACATGATCAACTGGACTGACCGATGAAGGGATCCAAGCAACCACTTTGGTACTCATTAGAGGAGGAGTGGGATTGACCACATTGGTACTCTTCAGATGAAGGGTGGGACTGACCAATGATGGGACTGGATTAGTCACTTGGGTTTCACTTTTCAGATGAAAAGTGTCGTTGATCGATGATGGAGCTGGATCAACTACTTTTGTTATTGGTTCAACCGAGGATGAAACTTGATTGACCACATGATCAACCAGACTGATTGGGGATGGAATTGGATTGACCATTCCATCAACTAATGATGGGTTGGGGGAAATATTACGATAACCAGTTGGAAGTTGAATCTTTTCCAAAAGAGAAGAAACCTCATCCATATGAGGAAAAAGGTGAGAATAATGATCACCTTTGCATAACATACAAGGAAATTTGACAGTTGTCTTCTTCTTACGAACCTTAATGTCACTAGTTGATGGGGAATCACCAGCATGACTAACAGAGGCCGATGATGTGGAGGACCACATTTTTAAGACCTTGGGAATACCAGGGAAATCCCTCATAAAGTGGTCACCCTTACAAAGACTAGAAGGGAATTTGGGTTTCATATTATTTGTTTTAATCTTGTCGACCTCATCAACACTCCCAGTATGATTAATAGTAGCTAGTTTCTTGGATCAAACATCTGATATTGTTAGAGGCTTGGTCCTTTTTAGGTTCTTCTTCTTCTTCTCTTTCAGTTTCTTCTTCTTCTTATCAGCCTAGCTACTTGCTTTAGAGTTTTCACTAGGCGAAGAAGGAGAAAGGGAAGGAGACTTAATGGGTGAAGAAGGCAAAAAGTCAACATGAGTTTGATGTGTGGGTGGTTTACTTACATATGAAGCATTAGGTGCAGCTGAAGTACTGGGAAGATTCGAGATCATCAGATTGGGGAACAACCAAACTAGTAATCTAATGGTCACTCCCGGAAGACTCAGTGCAACAATGTACGGAGGACCAATGTTTCCAAAAGAAGGAAAGGTGAAAGGTTCCCCAGGACAAGGGGTTCCTCCATTGGTACTCCCAGAAGTTGATGCCATTAATATTGGCTCGACCTAAGTTCCACTAAGTAAAACAATTAACACATGCTATGAATCTAAGATGAAAACAATCAAACAAAACTTCCCACAATGAAACCACTAGTTGGTGATGAAATCCAATGTCGCAAGATCAATATAGGAAGGGGCAAGGATAGAGAGGGTGGATCAGTTACGTTGGAGACCTGCTTAATGGACTTACACCTTGGTGCAAACTTTCACATAGTAATTGTGGATTTACCCTCCAACTAGCCCAAGTGAGTTTGACCAACATCTGTTCCAGGTATAGTGAGACTTCCCTTCACCGTCACCTTGTGTAAGACCCTAAATATTATGGCTACTAAGGTCACCAACTCCCAGTGAGACCATGGGAAAGTACAGTCAACAGTCTAGTCTGAATGTATGGGTAGGATAGTAAGTCTGAAATCCTTCAAGAGAACTGAGGACAAGTGGACTAGTAGAACTCCAGAGGACCCCGAACAGATTCAGAGTTTATGAAGCACCGAGACCAAATGAAGACAGTTGAACGTCAAGAAGAACCCCCAATATATGATCTGACTACTATGAATGGTTAAACCATGGAGGGATAATCTCCGTAACTCTCCCAAACGCAACCTTGTGTGTAACCCCTGTGTGAGATGGGAATCTCAGTAAGCTTATATGAAAATTGGATTTTCTCTCCCGATCACAAGATGCAAAGTTTGTTGGACAACTTTGGAAAGTTATCCTTTCAACCTATTCCAAAGCCCTACACCTTAAGATAATGTAGGTTTGCTAACAGAAAATGTAAAAATGTCTGATAAATTTTAGTTTAGCGCTTGATTTTAAGGATGTTGTTTACTCAATAGGAAAATGGAGTGGACTAAATGATGTTTTGACCGACTATAAACAATGCAAAGAAATGAGAATGCAAATATTGCACTTCGATGAAAGCTATATTCCAAGAAGGAGAAAACTTTTATCATTCCCAAATGCATAATGTCCCAATTTTTTTATTAAACTCATCAATGTCAAGATATTCAATAAATGATTCAAAGATACTGTACACCAATACACGATTCTTGCCCCCCCCAAAATTTTAAGATTTTAAGACTAAAAAGTGCCAAAAACCATGCAATTTCGCTACTTCAAATGCAAACTAATTTCACTACCCAAAAGAAAGAATGCATCTATATTATTTGTTTGATTCTAATGTATAAATAAAATAAATACAAATCCTTTGATTCTCTACTACTTTCAATCAGGAGAAAGAGTCCTATGCAGATGCAAAAGACACAAAGAAAAAAGGCTACAAACAAAGCATGCACTCAAGGCAGTGAGGTATGAAAGAAAACAAGTATAAACTTGTTCTTCCAAGAACACAATCAAGGATTCTACAACCAATCAAGCATTTGAAGGAACACAAGAAAATGCAGAGAAGAATCCAAGAAAAGACAGGGAGAAAGAGAAATCACTCAAAATTGTCCTCACAAAAGAAGCAGCTAGAAAAGACAATTTCACATTTCTGAAAACTTTTGAAGCTCCAATAAAGAAAATAAGGGGTGACAAGCATCAAATATCACTTCACTAACCAATCACAAAGTCTAGGTAAATACTTCCAGAAAATAGGATAAGAAAATCTGAGCAGAAAAGAGAAAAAATCCTCCAAAAAGGAGACCAGCGCTCCTTGTCTCAAGGGTACAGAGCATTGCAACACTCCCTAAAGAACTATAGGGGAGATACGATTATAGATCAGCGCTCTGATATGGCCTAGGGGGGGGAGCTAATCTTCCCAGAAACTCAAAAAAGAGCGAAACAATTCGAAAAAAACTCACCCATAATGCACATAAATTGGTGAAATTGCTAGTGAAGATGGGAGAAAGGTAATGGATCATGAAAAAATAGTAAAAATGATTTAAAATGTGGGAAAATGGCAGGGAAAATCAAAGGAAAGACAAATATATGTCAATTCCCAGTGGATTCACCAATTTTTGTTATAGGAAAATTCCCCTGCGGACAGGTGAATTCCCTCTTGGATATTAGACCCCTATGACCAAGACAGAAAGGTGCTAACTTTGGATACTAATATTCCTTTAGAATAAGTTAAACTAATAAAAAAATAAAGGGAAGAAGGTATGAGTAATTTGTATGAAGTTTTTCCTCGCTTGATCTGGGTTGATCTTGATCTCCAATCTCTTCAACAAACCCTACAATCCAGTGAACAACACAGACAAAACATATTTCCTATTCTATCTTGATTAGCTTCACACTAGATCTATCCAAAAGGAACAAGTCCATGAGAAATACACATAAACTTGAAGGAAATAGGCCAAGAACATATATATTACTGAGAACAATGAAAATTACTTACAAATGTAGATGCAGATGTAGCAGCCTCACCAAGCTCTCCTTGTCCAACCCCTTGCTTAAATTATCCACAAATAAAATGACTATGCTTCACTGATTATATCCCTTATGAGATAATAATTTTGATGCCTTTAATGTCCCTCCCTTTCACCATGAGGAGGCCTCCTTATATAGTCTTGGAGATGCCTAACCACTTTATATATTATTGGGATAGGTTGAGGATCTTTCTCCCTCAGTTGTGGATCCTCCCTAAGATCCATCCTCGACCTTAGATTCGAATCAAACTAACATCAGAGATAAGGGGGATCTTCCCCTGATTTTCTTAACAGCGCAATGCCCCCCCAGAATGGTGCACAAAGCGCTACAATGCTCCCACAAAAGAGGACAAGAAGCGCTGGCATGCCCTGACAGTGGGTAGGGGAGCATTGCCCTTAAAAAATGACTTTTAAGTGGTCTTTTTCATGGAAAAATATTTGTACTTTATGTCAAGTGATTTCTCTCTTTTAAACCAGTCTTTGAGGGTGTCTTTCAAGTGTTCCTTGTGATTTTTTTCGAGACATGACATAGGCAAGATGACAGTATGATGTTTGCAACACTTGTGTCCAAAATGTGACACTTGCGACACTTGTAATGACAATAATAGGTCATCATTGAAGTGAGTAATTTTGATGTGTAACATCAGGTATGACTTAGGTTCTTCATGTTCAAGAAATAAAAGAAACACTACAAAATTTAGAAGATCAGATAAAGGAAGACATGTAGAAGCTAGTCATACACCTCAAAGCAAGTTTGGAAGAGAGACATATTCATGGACGAATCAAAGAAGGTATGAGAGTGTTTTTAACGATTATTGTTTTTCTTGTAATGAATATGGTCATAAAGCCTTAGATTGTAGGCATCATGGAAGAAAACAATTTTGGTAGGTTCAACAATAGTATAAGATGTTGGAACTTCAATCATGTTGGACATATTGCTACACAATCATACACTATGAGATGCTATAGTTGTGGTGGATATGACCACAAAGCCAATAACTGTTGGAACTCAAGAAAACAGTGAATGAGAAATGCTTCATACAATACGACAAAAGGAGTAAATGGAACATGGAAGAAAAATGAAGTTGCAGTAATAGATGATCAGAGAAAAAAGCTCAAGAAACCAAGAAACTCACAGATGTGGATAGCAAAGACTGAACAAGTGAACATGAGTGAAGTTGGTTGTTGCAAAAAGAATGCCATTCATATGACAAGTATAGTATAAAATTTCTTAGACAACCCTTAGAGCAATGTACAGTAAAGAAGTGTCTCGGATAAAGACATATACATATGGTTAGAGATCGATGAGAATCAATGGGTAGGTCTAAGAGTTTTTTGAATAATATGAGATACAATTGTGCAGTGTTCCATTAGGACAATGGCATTCGCAGAAGCAACATTCTGATGTACAAAATGAGGTACATGACATCCTGGAGAGATAACAAGAGGAAAAAACATGTCATAAAATGGTACCCTTTTAGAAACAAAGGGGGAGAATAGTCAGTAAAAACTCAAGGGAAGTTTTGGTTAGTAAATAAGAAAGTAATTAGATTAATTTTTGAAAAGACTCGATCACTACAAAAATTGGTATCAAGAAGACTACTCATATGAAACACAAAAATCACAATCAACTGAGATAAGAAGTTAGTAAATTAACAGGGGAAGGAACCTTGTCAAGAAGAGATACCTTTTCAAAAACAAAGGGGGAGAGTAGTCAGAAGAAGAGAGAGAGCATATTGACAGGGGGACTCACTCAGTTATGGTAGGAAGAACATAATTTCAAGAAGTGTTACCCAAGTTCATATTCTAGTCATTAACATACAAATATTTACCATAGAAGGAAAAAATCTTTGCCATTGATGTCAAAGGGGGAGAGAAACTTCATAAAAGGAAAACTTCATAAGAGGAAAGCATCATCGCAGGGGGATTTTTGTACATGAATTTAGTGGGTTTCCCTCAATGACAAAGGGGGAGATTGTTGGATATATTTTCATTGATGTCAAAAGTCGATGTGATGATTTGTTGTTAATGATGAACTACCACAGATGAGATTGTCATTGATGTCAACAAGTATATCAGTTAGCAGAAGCTATCAAACAATATGCAAAGATCAAAAGATCAGAAGGGAAAATGCAGTACGTTAGCAAATGCGGAGATAGGCTGAAGAAATTCATGATTATTGTTGATCACTATAGGATCAACAATGCTCCTATGATAAAATCTTAGGTGGGTTAGCGAATGAAAATCAAAGCTCAGAAGAGATGGATAAATGAGCTTCAGAAGAAATGTTGGACGACCAGTCAAATAGTATATAATGACTGATGTCAAACAGAGATTAAAGATCAGGAGAGTTAACGAATGAAGGTCAAAAGCTCAGAAGAGATGGAAGAATAAAACTCAGATTAAATCAAGACCGTCGAATCTACAATCCAGATCAACGACAGGGATGAATTGCGGGGAGTGAAAGAAAAATTAAACTACTCCCACAATCCTTCTAGATCGTTAGATCTCATAGCTTCAAATATCTACGACTACGGTTGATACAACAAATGACCAATTTAAGTCATATTAAATCGTGCCGTCAGATGCGCAATTGTCAAATCTACAGAAGGGATGAATTGTGGAGATTGAGGGGAGAATTAAACATTGTGCTTGTTCCAATCCTGCAATTAGTTAGGACCATCTGATCTTATAGCTTCGAAGATCAACGATTTTGGTTAACTCACCAACAATGCACAAATTCCAATTGCGGAGTTTGGTTGATGAGTTAAATCACTCGCAAGTTGTGGTTCCCCAATCATCTGTGATCATGGATCTACTTCAATAATTTTCACAACCGTTGGATCACTTTTGAGTGGAAGGACAGGATAAGCGGGGGAAAATGATTGATAATTTGATTATGTGAATCCCTTCATCCTTCAGATCACTTTCAAGTGGAAGGAAAGGATAAGCTAGAAAAGTTGCATTGTAGAAAGATCGAGCAGTCGATCTAAGATCCTGATCAATGAACAACATATGTTTCGTGTCTAAAGATGTGAGGAGGTTATGCTCTGGAAGTCTAGATATTTGAGATTCCTGAAATGAAAATTTATGTCATCCGTCATATCATTTCAAAGTGGAAGGATAGGATAAGCTAGCAAAGATGCATCACTGACAGATCGAGCCATTGATCTAAGTTCATGATTGCCGAACACCATTTAGTTTGTTTCTAAAGTTGCGAGGAGGTTACGCTCTGGATAGTTTGAGATGTGAAATACCCAAAGCCCATAAATATGAAATAAATAATGAATGTCAGAATTGGAGAACATACAAGGATCGTTGGATCAGGGCTATTGGTCAGCAGACCACATCAACAAGGATGTGTGGTAGACCACGTTAGAAAGGAAATGTGGCAGACCACGTCAGAAGACCATGTCAAGAAAAGGCATATGGAAGACCACATCAGCAAGGATACGTGGCAGACCATGTCAGTATCCCATGTCAATAAATACACATGGAATAATCAGATGATGACAAGTGTTAAGAGGAAATTGGCTCATGGCATGTCAACAAGTGACTTAAGCAAGTTACGTCACTCTAGGAGATTTACTTTGGGAGTTTCAAATGTCAAAAGTCACAAAGTCCTGAAGGACGAAGATTTGAATTCGCTCTCAGTCATCGATCTAATATACACATAGAGTTAGGACAAACATTAGATCGAGGAGAAGAACATGTGCCGCATGAGGATCCACGTCAGCAATGAAACTTGGTGCAATCAGACAATGACAAGTGTCAATATTGATTTGGCATTTCAGGTACGTGCAAATAAAAAATCTAAGTGACACGTGGCATCTACTAGGCTCATGACACATCATCAAGTGACGTAAGTAAGTGATATCACTCCGAAGGAAAGAATGGGTTTGATATTTGGAATCTCTGAAGTCCGGAGACCTGAAGGAGATCTCGACCGTTGATCAAAAAGGGACATGTGTTAGTGGATTTTCATCTCTAGAAGATTGATGTGCGAAGGAAAGAAGGGGTTGAGACTTGAAATCTCCGAAGTCTGGAGACCTGAAGGAGATATCGACTGTCGATCTAATGATGGGTTTCATTCTCAACCGTTGAACAAAATAAAGTGGAAGGATAGCATAAGTATAATAGATGTAGTTGTGGAGTAAAAGGTGGCCATCCACCTCATTGCTTTATTAAGTCCCGACCGTTGGATTAAGAAATGAATGATAGATGTAAGGATCAAATATAACCATTGATCTGGTTTTGACATATAAATATGAACCGTATGATCTATTCGGTGATATTGTATTCAGGATATTTGAAAGGTTGGAAGTCACGAAGTCCTAAAGGGTGGAGTGTGGAAGTTACAACTTTTTTCCATTTCAGGAGAATGAATCATGGTCGTTGAATTGATAAGAACTGAGGCACTTGTCTTGACTCACATGAGGTCACTGCCTTTGGTCATATGGTAAAGAGATTTGAAAGGAAGAAAGCAATGTGTCACTTAAATTGTTAAGGCTATGGTTCTATGCCATTGATCATATGAACATGGTTTGAAGGAAGCGTCGATCTCTGTTATCATAGAGATGAAGGGAATTGATCCATGCCTGTGATTGATTTTTGAAAGGAAAGGGGATGCGAGGTGTAACGTTGAAGACCCAGATTGATGATCTCTGGTGGTCCCAAAAGTTATTGTAAATGAACAAGTTAGTTATAACTTGTTGCACAAGTTGGATCAATAACTTAAACAAGTTTTGAGCATAAACAGGTATAGATAAAACCATGATTGGTTCATTGTGAAGAGGTGCTTGTGGATGAAGAATGTCTTGTGAAGTGAAGGAGGCGGATTTGGACCTCAGGTGCGCTCAAATATAAGAAAGATGTAGAAGTGAAGAAGGTGCAAATATATCAGATGAAAGATAAAGTGAAGAAGGCATGAATCTCAGAGAGAATATGAAATGCAGTGATGAGATTTTATGGTATACCTTTGATCATGAGATAGAATTGATTCAATAATGAATCACTGCTACTAGAGTTGGTTGAAAGCTAGTTGGATAGACTGTGTTCTATCAGCAAGTTGGGTCTTTCTTGAGAGTTGGTTCTCTTCGAGGAGTTGGTGCTGAAACAAAATAGTTGGTGCTGGTAAAATTGTTATTATTATATTCACATATATTCATATAAATTATATCCAAACATATGGTATCTTTTGTGTCCATTGTGATTATGATTTTATTATTCTTAATTTGTTCAAATATGCTTTAAATGCTAACTTGTATGAAGAAAAAGTTAGAATAGTCCACACACTAATTTACCCCCCCCCCCTCTTAGTGTGGACGATATGTTCAAAAATCATAGCCCCCTATAATTCTAGTCCTTGTCCATCTAGAAGCCAACGATGTGTTTATTATTTTTATTTTTTTATGGCTGGCAGAATCAACAACTAGTTGGGCACGTACTCGCGTTACACGTGGTTGTGTTATCCAGCTGCTACCACTATAACCTCCAGGTGTGGATAGCGGCCCCACGCGTTACACACTAGATTATTCGGGGGGAGTTGAACTCGAGACCTCTTTGGAACTTCATTTTCACAGCACTTGCCAATTGAGCTGCTCCCCCCAGGGATTTAAAAGTTGAAGGACATGGGGGTGGTCTTTGATCCACTTATGTGTGCATGGGTCACGATACCATTTAATATAGTATCTATGGGTGAAATCACACGTTTGAACACTACCTCAAGGTGCCCCCATGGCTTCAAGTTAGGCCCTCATGGGAATTGAACCTTGCCCAATGGTGAAAAACTCCTTGCTTTCCACCATTGGATCCAACCCCTTTGGGCACGATGTGTTTATTATTAATAATGATCAAAATATTACATTTCTTGGGAATGATATAATTTTAATAATTTTTCGGGCACTCAGGACTCTCAACATTGTAACAATACATTATTTAAAATGGGGGTTCAAAACCTAGGGTGTTACATCCCCTCCCTCTTATTTCGGCACTGTCCTTAGTGCATATACAAAATAGAGATCAAAATTTAAAATTTATTCCAAAAGATATGGTTACTCTACCCACATGGAATCTTCAATCTTCTAGGTATCATCTTCAGGACCGTAGGAGGTCCACTAAACTTTTATCATCTCTATAACTCGATTCCGGATCATTTTGACTTTTCTGTCCAATACCCGCACTGGCTAAACCTGGAAATATCCCTCTGTCTCTACCTGAATTAGATGCCAATCAATAACATGGTTAGGATCATGTACATATTTCTTTAGTAAAGATACATGAAATACATTATGCACATTCATGGAAGCGAGCAATGCAAGCATGTATGCAACTGGCCCTATTATGTCCAATATTTCAAATGGATCTAGAATCTAGTTGTCATCCTTGTACAACTACCCAATTTCAAAGAGATTTTCTTGGGCTTCACTTTCAAAAGTACATGCTCCCCTACTTTAAATTATCTAGTTGTCTTGTTCATGTCTGCATAAACTTTTTGTCCATAATGAGCTGCCTTTAAATTTCTCTTGATCTTGACCACCTGGTCTTTCATATCCTTGAGCAACTCCAGCCTAAGTACCACTCTATCTAATGGGTTGTCCCAAATTACTCAAGTATTGAATTTCTTACCATACAAGGCTTCAAATGGGCTCATTCTCAATGAATATTTATACCCATTATTATATGCAAACTCAACCAAGTGTAAGTAATCTTCCCACTTAGATGGTTTATCCATCACATTCATTCTCAACATGTCTTCAATTATTTGATTGACTCTCTTTGTCTGCCCATCTGTCTGGAGATTATATGTTGTGCTAAAGTGTATATTTGTGCCAAATAATTTAAACAATCCCCTCCAAAAATTGAAGGTAAGCTTTTTATCTCTATCCAAGACGATCGTCCTAGGTATCCCATGCAACCTAGCAATTTCCTTCATGAAAATTTCTGCAATATTAGCCGATGTATGCATTGTCTTCACAAGCAAAAAATGAGCATCCTTTGTTAATTTCTCAACCACCACCATGATTGAATCATGTTTCTTATTCATTTTGGGTAATCTTGTTATGAAATCCACGGTGATCACTTCCCATTTATTCTCTGGGATTGGCAATGGCTGCAACAAACCCACTGGGTGCCTATGCTTAGCTTTCACCTTCTGACATTCCATACATCGAGTGATTTAATCAAGAACATCCTTCTTCATTCCAGGACAAAAGAACTGGCTTATTATTGTTGTGATTGTTTTAAGGTAACCGGGATGTCCAACATAAGGAACATCATGCATTTCCTTCAGTACCAAATTCCTCAGTTCTCCAGAACTAGGAACATAGATTCTATTTTTATGCATGAGTAATCTGTCTTCCTTTATCTCATACTCCTTTATTTTTTGTTGCATGTCTCCTTGTTGTAAGTTTTACTTTACCTGTAGGTAATGTTGGTCTATAACAAGACCATCTAAAATTGTTCTCTTCAAGTCTAACTGATGCATACTGACAACAGTAGCATGCATGAGATGCACTCTTCTACTAATTGCATCGACAAATTATTCTCTTTTCCCTTGATATTATTGATATCGAAGTCATATTCACTTAGAAATTCCAGCCATCTTGTTTGCCTGACATTCAAGGTTGGTTGTTCAAAAAGATACTTCAGGCCAATTTGGTTTGTTCTTAATTCGAATTTCTTGCACATGAGATAATGCCTCCACATCCTCAAGGCGTGAACAATGGCAGGAAGTTCCAAGTCATGTGTGGCATAGTTCCTCTCATGTTCCTTGAGGTTTCTGGACTCATATTCAATGACATGTCCATTTTGTGTGAGGACTCCCCCAAGTCCTTCCTTGCATGCGTCTGTACATACCACAAAACTTTCATTTGGGTTAGCAATATTCAACACAGATTCACTAGTAAGTAATTCCTTCAACAGATTAAAATTCTTTTCACACTTGAGTGTCCATTCAAATTTAGTTCCCTTATTTTTCAAATAAGTGATGGGATGAGCAATCTTAGAGAACCCTACTATGAACCTTTTGTAGTAGCTAGCTAATCCCATAAAAGATATGACGTCTAACACATTTATGGGTGTTGGCCATCCTCTAATGGGTTCGATCTTCTCTGGATGTACTGCTATGCCCTGCTCTGAAATAATGTGTCCTAGTTAATGGATCTTCTTTGGATAAAAAGAACACTTACTCAACTTGGCATACAAATGATGTTCTCGTAGTACTTGCAATACCAGTATTAAGTGATTTTTATGCTCCTCTTCAGAATCAGAGTAGATAAGTATGTCATCGAGGAATACTATAACAAACTTGTCCAAATAATTTCTAAATATGCCATTCATTAAGCACATGAAGACAATTGGTGCATTGGTCAGTCCAACTGGCACCACTGCGAATTCATAATGCCCATACCTGTTCCTAAAGGTTGTCTTATGAATGTCTTCTTCCTTAATTCTTACCTGATGGTATCCTTCCATCAAGTCAATTTTTGAAAATATCTTTTCTCCTCTTAGCTGATCAAAGAGGCCATCAATTCAGGGTAGAGGATACTTGTTCTTTATAGTGTACTTGTTCAGCTATCAGAAGTCAATACACAACCTCAAGGTTCCATCCTTTTTTCTGACAAAACGTATTGGTGCTCCCCAAGGTGAAACACTTGGACGTATGTACCCTTTCTTCAACAATTCCTCCAACTACATTTGTAATTATTTTAAATCAGGTGTGCTCATTCTGTAAGGTGTTTTTGACACTGGGGAAGCTCTTGGCACTAAATTAATTGAAAAATCTATCTCCCTCCTTGGTGGCAATCCGGGTATTTATTGGAATACATCTTCAAATTAGTGTAGCACTGAGAAATCTTCAAGGCCTAGCCCCTTTAGATTATCTGTCTCTTCCACATGAGCTGCATACAGTTGACATTATTTTCTAAAACATATTTTCAATTGTAAGGCCTAAATCTACCTTATAGAGATGGGTCTTAGAACTCCTTTCACAGTGCTATGTTTTCCATTTCCATAAAGACATGTAAATGTCTTGTTATGACAATTTAGGACAACATGATACTTGTCCAACCAATCCATCCCAATCAGAACATCACAAGACCCCAATGGTATGATATTTAGATCAATGCTAGTATTCACACCATTAAGACTTATGGAACAACTTATGACCATATCATGGATTCTCCTTTTGGTTCCAGTGGCTAACTGAACCAAAATTTATTTTCCAAGTTTACTTTTCTCCAAATGTAATCTATCCATTATCTTCGGATCAATGTAGCAATGAATTTCTCCTGAATCAATCAAAATAGAAACAAGTTGATTTATGATCTTACCTTCCACCTTGATCATATTGAACTGGTACTCTGCTTGTCGATCATTTAAAACTGCATAGATTCTTCCCATATCTTCCACTGTTGTAGCCTCTTCGATGTTGTGCATAGTCTTCACTCTGTCTTTTCTGTGTGGGAAATCCTTGCACAGGTGATCTTCTTTGCATCCCCAGTATTGGATTGGTGGTGTTCCCCTTTTTCCCAAGGAATATTCTTTCTTGGAATCTCCCTTAGCATATTAATATTAATGGTTTCTATTAGGCTCATTCCTATTGAAGGGAGGTTTGAATCCTTTCCTCCTCTGATAATACTTCTCATTCTTCTTGTCCTTCCAAGATTTCTGCAGGGATTCTCTTCCCTAGCCTTGCTCATATAGGTATTTATCTTTCTTGATGGCCTCAGTCAAGGTCCTGGGTTCATCATACTTGATCTTTTCCTTATAAAAGGTTGGCAATCCACTTAGAAATATCTGTATTTTCACTTTATCATCACCAATGAACTTGACATATTTTAACAATCCCAAGAACTTCTTCTCGTACTCTTCCATAGTCATGCTTCCCAACCTGAGTTCAAAGAATTCCTGCATTTTCTTGTCATATAAATTCTCTGAGAGGTACTCCTTCTAGAAGTACTTCTTGAATTGTTTCCAAGTCATCCTACTTTCATTAACATGTTCCACTTGCTTCAGTTGGTCCTAGCACATCGCAACCTTCCCATGTAAATCGTAGGTTGCAATCCTGGCTTCCAGGTTTGATGAATAGTTATGCAACTGAAAATATATCCGGAACACAAGCAACCATGCTTCAACATCATCTTACCTTTCTCTTTCACCATAGAAGGAAGGTGGCTTGAGCTTCCTCAACTCTCCTTGCAAACTATCTACCTCTTGTTTCCTTCTTTGTTGTCTAATAGGGGACACCTCTGGACTGCTTACGGTATCATCTGATGCATCAAACTTTATTTCTGAGTAAGAAGGTGAGTGATGTCCATGAGCTCTGCTAGAAATTATGGAATAACTAGCTCTTCCACGAGCATATATTCTTTCATGACACTTGCCTCCTTCCTCCTGTATTGAGTTTGATCCCTTCCTCATTCTCCTCTGTAACTTATTTAAGTTGTACAACACTTGATAATTTATCTGACTTTTCTCTCTCATCAGTGTCTCGTTGTTTTCTTTGTATCTCTACACTTCCATCTTCAGGCTTCTTACCATTTCTATTAAATTTCCCCGCTCTCCTTTTCCCTTGCATCTGTTGGACTATGTCTCTGCATTACCAACTCTGGTATTCTGGCGTTTGACCTCCTTATCATGACTAGAGGCTCCCTCGCCTTCTTCCATTTCCTCAATACGCATCCTAAGTTGATGTGTTTAAACCATTTAATTCTGCAAAATGTGCAAGCGACCATTTTGTTAGAATTATACATATGATAAACAAAATTTCCAAACCATGCTATAGGTATCTTTATTTTTTTTTGTTCATGGAGACCATATCCCCATTCTCTAAAAATAATAGTGTCCTGTTATCCTTGGCTAACACAAAATTTCATCCTGCGCAGGCGCTTCCTTCAACCACTTTCCAGGTGACCATGACTAAATCCTTCCTTAGCACTTTATGTCTCGATGAAAACCAATTCAACCCTTAGCCCTCCTTCCCTCAGCTCTCAATCTGCATATGACCACGACCATGACCCTGTGCTTCGCTGAAAAAGTGTTTGTCTAGAGCTTTGGGACTTAGGAAATTTCATCCAAGACCAGATCAATGTTCTTCGTCCTCTTTCACAATCAACGATTGATATCCACTTTAGGACTCTTTGCTTCGGGAGTATCAACTTTCCTCTCTTGTCTCCTCCCAGAATGCTTTTACCTGAAGTTCATGATCTGTCGACGGGTGTCCTCCCATAGATCAACGGTTGTGAATCACTTTGGCTCTTCGGGCTTTGAAAGTTTCAAAATTTCCTCCTGCACTTTCTCTCAGAGTGCTTTCACCTGAAGTCAACGATCCTTCAATGTGTGTGTTTTGGAATCAATGTTTGATAAGTACCCCGGCCTTCGGGCCTTCAAGAGTTTTCAAACCAACGCAACCTATCAGATCTTTCCCCTCTAGAGTGCCCAATCTTTGGACTACACGATATGTTGCCATGTGGTGAAATACTAGAAGTGGACAAGTGGCCCAATCATGCGAGTGCCACATGTCATGTTCTAACTAAATTTTCAATACTCCAAATGATCAAAACTTATTGACATGTGGCATACATCCCATGTGTCCACGTCATCCCAGGTGATGTCTGCAAGCCACATCACTTCGGGAATTACAGGGTCCACATCACCTCTAGGTGACATCATCATGCCCCATCACTTCGGCTCTTTGGGATTCAAGACTTTGAGAGTTTTCATACTAGCACACTTCCAATCTTCCCGAACTCCGAATTCCTGAATTGGCCAATCTGTCACCATGTGTCCTCCTAGATCGGACGACTAATATTCACTTCGAGTCTTCACCTGGAGTCCATGGATCTACACCACGTGTCTTCCTTAATCTAATGGCTATGTTTTACTTCGGGACTTTGGACTTCAAAAATCTCAAACCTTAACCTTTTTTCTGAAATATCTTTATCCAAAGTTCATTATCTATTGACTCGTGTCTCCTGTGGATCGACGACTAGGATTTCTTCGGGATTCCGAAATTTAAAAATCTCAAACTTCCAAACTTATCTAGCCCCACTGAATTTTATCTGAAGCCCTGAATCTGGCGACCCGTGGCTCTCATCAGATCAATGGTTGAGATCCTTTCGGGTCTTCCGGTTTCGGAAGTTTCAAACTTCAAACCTCCTCCTCGCTCACTTTTTACCAGAGAATTTTATTTGGAGCACACGATCAGTTGATGTGTCTCCTCCTAGAGATAGAAGGTTCCCAGCTACTTCGGCTATATGGAGTTTCGATGTACGAGCACCAACATGTCACATCACTTACTGCATTTCCATTTGTGGGGGTGGGCATCGACGGTTTTGAGTAACCCACTTTTCGCCCCTCCATTCTACTGATGTTGAGATGTAACCCCCTGGTGAAACCATGGTTTGGATTACGGGACCTCCTTGGGAAATTAACTCCCATGCAACTTAGTTCTCTGCAATTCCTATTGGCCATTTATCTCCCTCTCCAATGGGATCGGACGGTTGTGACCTTAACCTTTTCTTCCTTTTCATCGAATGAACCCTATTCACCTGTCCTCCGATCCAATGATCCCAGATCTCTCCTGATCCTATAGTGGCGATCGCTCCTAAATTCGAAGGGGATGGTCATAATACTTTGAACCCCTTACAATGGATCTCTGACGTTCTATCTCATGCATAGATTCTTTAACGCCATTCCTCCTAAGATTTTCAACTTCACGGTTAGAGTTCGATCTCAACCACGAGACTCTAAAAAACGGACTAGGCCCATATCGTCCTAGTGTTTCAACCAGAATCTTTGATACCAATCTGTAACATCCCCAACCACCCATAGGCCAAGGCATGCTACCTTCAATCCTAGCCTTGGACTTCGTACTCTTACCGATACCTTCTTTAATTAATAAGCACACATAAGATACAAAATTTAACGACATGCACAACAATATCCAACAAGCATGCATAATCTAAGATTTAGTTAAACGATAATTAAAATACACAACATAATACATTCATAGAAAGATAATAATATCACAACAAAGAGAACTTATCTTTATAAAAAGGCGACACCAACTGGTTGCATACCAAGGACGTTCCACCCAACCATAGACACCACTGCTCCAAATCTCAACAATAGTTTCACCCTCGAGCTAGGGCTATGAATCCACAAGGACGATTCCATAGTGTACTTGGGTTCCCAAACCAGTTAGCTCTCAAGGAACCACAGGTTTCCCAACACCCACAACAATCCAAGTACCCAACTCTGTTCTACCCATCCTGTACCGCCCAAGATAATGGACCTCCACCCTTCTCTGCCACATAGTCCCTCAAGAAGTCCTTCTCCTTTTTCTAGAGCCTCCAACATAGTTGGTCTAGAATCTCAATGCTGGAACTCTCAAGACTCACAATTGTGAGAAAAATAGTGCACAGGCCAATGCATCTTAGACATGCAAACTCGAATTCATGGTTGGATTGCACTAGCGACCATTACAACCAACAATCTCATGGCTAATTCTCAACAGTTCCTTTCCCTTTACTAGGCCAAGATGAAGGTGAGGATGGATCAATGGATGAGTAAGTGAGTGCATGGAATGGAGTGAGGGAAATAATGGGATAACTCAGAGGTGATGAAGCAGACGAGCCAACGAACAACGACCAACCCCACAATCAGACCAGGGATGGGTTTAATTATTTTCTTGGGGAAATCAAGAACCTCCTAGTCTTCCCCAATAAGATCACGTAACTGATCCCCTCCCTTAGAAAAACATGGTAATTAACATAGGAATAAACATTTATCCCCTCAAGCCCCCTCTCTTATGAAATCATAGCCCGCTATAAATCTAGTCCTTGTCTGTCTAGCAGCCAATGATGTGTTTATTATTAATAATGATCAAAACATTACATTTCTTGGGAATACTAGCCCTTTAATAATTGTTTGGGCACTCAGGCCTCTCAGCATTGTAACAATACATTATTTAAAATGGGGGTTCGAAACCTGGGTTGTTACAAATATAAATCAGACTAGCTCCTGTCAATTAGTATAGAGACATTGTGGGAATGAATTTTACCTTTGACTTCCACAATAGTGGATTGATGATCTGCATGTATGCCATACATAGCTGCATTGATTTATGCATTCTTACACATATATATCTAACCATTGAAGCCTCTTCAAGGTTATGGACTGAAGTTCTTGTTGTAGGATTTAAGCGTGGACAATTCCTCCTCAATTGAGTTTCTCCACATTCCCACCACTTCAATGGTTCTCCAGAATTGTCCCCAACCTTCTTGACTCCTAGGTTAGCTGGTCTATTTCCCCCTTGGGAATTCTGTGTATTTGAATGGTAATATTTCCTTTGGAAACCTTTCTCCATATTACGAAAATGGGTTGGTTGGAAGCCTTTCTTACGATGATTAAATTTTTCTTATTTCTTGTCTTTCCATTATTTGGGAATTTTGTATCTCTATTTGTACTAATCTTAACACATCCAATCCATTCTAAACACTTCATTTAAAGAATTTGTATTGTCAAATTCAATTCTGTCCTTGTACCATTGTGGTAGACATCTCAAGAACCTTTGTATTTTCACTTTGTCATCTTTGATGTATGGTACAAACCTTAACAGATCTAGAAATTTATTTATCAGGTGATCCATGACCATTTGTCCTAGTCACAGTTCATAGAATTCCTTAGTTTTTCTTTCATAATAACTTTCTGATAAGTACTACTTATTGAAATAATTTTTAAAATCTGACCATTCCATTCGTTTTTCTTTCAATCCCTTGGCTAATTTCAGGTCTTGCCACCAGATAATAGATTTTCCTTTTAAGTTGTAAATGGCCATTCTGACTTTCATATTACTAGAGTAGTTATACAACTAGAAATATTTCTTTATATCTAGTAACCATGCTTCAGCCTCCTCCCCATTATTTGAGTCTCCATCAAAGGTGGAGGGTTTTATTTTCTTGAATTCACCTTCCAAGTGATCCACTTGTTTTATTTTCCTTCCTGTAGATGCTTTTTTTTTTGCCATGTGTGTGTCTTCGAAAGAACTATCATCTTTTTCGGTTTCTTGACCAGAATTTTTAGAGGACGTTTCGTTGACCTCTTCCTCTTTTCCATTGTCCTTGGCACTCTTCTTTGTTACTATACTACATAGCATCATTTTCTTTATTTCAAGTTGGTATTCTTGTGCTTTCTCTAGCTTTTCATTATCTTCTTTAAACACTTGTAGTTACACAATAAGTTTTTTCTTTGTTTCCAAAACTTGGGTGGTTGAACTCCCTTCACTGTTATGCTCAGGGTCTTTAGGAATCTCTTTATCTGGATTCCCTTCAGGTCTATTTTCTTCTTCATTATGTGATGACATTTTTACAATAGACAACTTGTTTTATGTTTGTAATAGTAAATGTGTTTGTTATATTCTCTTCAAGGAACAAAAAAGACAATTGAATTCTTGTGTTTCCCTGAGGTCCAAGCATTGTAACCTATATCTTTGGGACCATATGTAACATACCCCAAATTTCACTAAAATTAAAAAAATAATTTATTAGGGGAAAACACTATAAATTGTCGAATCTGTCGTGACATATGAAATACTCTTTATAAATTTTTATCACCATTTATGTGCTTACTGCTACTATCCATGAAAACATACCATAGTCGTCTCCCTTGTTTAATGGAGATCTAGTCTTATTTCTACTGCATTCAAGTTTCTTACTATGATTATTGTTATAAAGTTTAACTACAAAACAAAGTTGGGTTTTCATCGAACCCATACTAACCGTACTAAAAAATTATAGGAATATCCCCTTCTTATTAACATAACCTATGCCATGCATAAATATCCATATTATATAGGTCACCCATATAATCTATGTTATGCATAAACAATCCATAATATATAGATCACTCATATAACCTATGATATGCATAAACAATCCAAATATATAGGTCGAGACTTGGATTAAGGCTATGAGTATACTATGTTTACCATTGTAGATTATAGTGTACACACTAGGGTAAAATCTCCCCTACTAAGAATGTTCCATAGTGGTAAGTTAGAGTAACATACAACATGTCATATAGTCTAAGTATGAATTTATACTAGCGGCTAGTTAATACCGATCCAACATTGGGTTACCTGTCCACTCAACATTAATGAGTTTTGAAACAGAAGTAAAGGTGGAAACCAGGATAAATATGCACCTCGACCAGTGTTTTGTATTGGAATTAAATCTAGGGAACATCCATTAATGGTGGACTAACCATACTAGTACTCTCTAGGCATGTCATGTTTGAACCACCGATTGAGGCTTCAACACCATGGACAACCCACACGCAAAAAGGTGGGGTGGCATACCCAATGTTCCTCCCATCACTGAGAAGTTTGAGGTGCCATTACTCTTCCGTAGCTAATATATTGGGTCTTGTTTTTCTTGGTCACTTCTTTGTTACCCTCGCTTCCAGCCCTAGAATTCGTCTCTGTTATGATACTCATCTCTCTTATGGCCTTCAAATCTATTACGATGTTCATATCTGTCATGGTATTCGTCTCTGTGAAGGATCTCCACAGGCACGATGAGTACTCTATACCCTCCTTCGACAGTTTTTAAAGGGGTTATTCTATTGTTTAGGGTCTTTGCATTACGGTCTTGATCTTCCCATTAGTTTCTTTGCAAATATAGTATGCATCATGTGGGATTATCTCCTCTGTCTAAAAAGCTTAGCTTTCTCTGTGGGATACTTCCTTTGTTTGTATCGTGTTTCTATGTGGAATAAGTCTTGGTAACATATCTTGCATTCTCTGGGGAATACCTCTGTGTATATGTATCGTTCTTCTATGTAGCATACATTTTGTTACATATACTGCATTATTTGTGGAATACCTATCGTATACGTATCGTGCTTCTCTGTAGCATAGTTTTGGTAACATATATTTCCTTCTCTGTGAATACTTCCCATATATGTATTGTGCTTCTCTGTAGAATATTTTTGGTAAAATATATTTCCTTTTTTATGAATACCTCCTCCATCTCTGTATCGTGCTTCTAAGTGGCATAAGTTTTTGGTAACATATACTGCATTCTCTTTGAATACTTCCTCCATATAATTTTTTTGTATTATATATTGTGTGCTCTGTGGATTAATTTTTGTGTATAGCATAAAGTCTCTGTGGGTCAACATATATATAAATATTTATTCGCAACATTCGTTCTCCGTGAAATGCTTCCTTTGTCTATGTATCATCTATGTATCATGCTTCTCTGAAGTGTAAGTTATTGGTAAAATACATTGTGTTCTTTGAACCCTTTGCTTCGGTGATTTTGGTCGGCACAAGGTGATATAGACCCGTAGCCTTATCTCGATCTAAGGTGCCAGGAGGAATCATGAATCACGAGCACTAAGTGAGGGTTAAAAAGTAATTTAGTCAAACATTTTTTTTCAGAAAAAGATTCGAACCTAGTTGTAGTTTGTGAATACTTCATGTATTAGCTTCAGTATGTTTATTTCGCATTCGAATTCGTCTTAAATCAAAATCACTATTGCTCCAACCCAATATCCGTGGATAGATTACTAGTGTATAAAGGTTAATGTCTTACCTTTGTAACATTTTTCCAGATACTTCTTTCCTTAACAAAATTTCTTCTCTAGTAATCTAGGTTAATTCATGAGGGTTGTTACCTCTACCATCATTAATTTTTAGTCTGTGTAAAAATAAAAGAAACTGGGTTTTAGTTTGTAAATTGTTTATCTAGGGTAGGGTTTTACCCTTGCAACCATGAAATTCCTTCATAACTGAACATGGCTTTTCCCGAAGTCCAAGTATATTTTTATAATTCTCCCATGGACTTTATTATTATCGTTCTTCTTTCGTAAGGAGGAAATGACTTGCGGTTTCTTTTGTTTTGTCAAAACATACATTTCCCTTAATGATTATCATACTGCTTTTTCCTCTATAACTATATTCTATGTAATTAGATATTTAAGATTTCTTTAGAGAATATGTACATGGACACTAAACAATAGAGCTTTTAGTTATTGTCCTTATTTTCTTTAAATTGTTTATGTGAAATTTTATATATGGATACAAAAATTAATGATGGGCCCCTTCTTCTTTGCGAGGGTACCCATCAGCTGGTTACAGGTCACTCCTCCTCCTCCTGGATCATGGATAGATTTACTCACAAGGAGAAAAGGCGATCTGATTTCATCGGGACCCAAGATAAGTTATGTCCTTGATTTATTTTTATTTAATTTCATAAGAATTTAATTGCTAACGAAGTTACTAAACCCTAGCTTTAATTATATTGCAGGTTGGGAAGATCAGTGTGCTCGGGTGAAGGAATTATTTTACCATAAAAGGTATTAGAGTTCCTATGCCCTTCTTTGACCGACATATGTGTGTCCTTAGAGCTCTGTTTACAGTGCAAGAGGTTGTGGATTTGTTTGGTATATGATACTCCAACTGTAATTTTTTGAACAATGATCGATTGAATACAATGGTTACTTTTGCAAGACACTTTGAAGTCTGTTTTATCACTATCTTTCTGTGGTAATAAAGAATGTCTTCAGACTCTTATTCTTTCTATCTATTCTCTGCAATGTTTTTCTATATACATATTTGAATAGAAATTCAAAATATATATATCCAATGGCCAATAGGAACATAAACATAGATCTACTATTTATTTATGTATGATCACACACACACACACACATATTTATTTATTTAAATATATGTGTACAATCATCATATTTCAAATAAAAAATATTTCCACTATCATTTAACTATGATAAACCATAGTATAACATGGTTATACAGTCCCTTAAGAACTGATTTCACTTATGTATACACAATCAACATATTCCTAACAAAAAGAAAATAACCATAAATATAATATTGACAAAGGAATACAAGCTGAGATACATATGTGAAAACTGATGTTGGAACAAAAATGGAACAACCACATTACACCCAACCATAGAAAAAAACAACCAAGATCACTTGTTTTGCTCACGCCCTAGCTTGACCATGAGTCCATAAGGGCTAACTCAATGATCCTCCTTAGCTATAGTCAGCATCCACAGATCATAAATTACTTTGCCTCACACTAATAGTGTTCATAACAAAAAACATTTTTCCATTCCCAACATTCTAAGTGGTATCCTGCCTCCCACATATGTTGTAAATATATACATTCTTGTGCCAAGGAATTTTATTCCCTCCTTGGGGAAATTCACAACTTTACAAATCCCTGATTTTTATGGGTTTCTAGTGGTCAAGTTCCACTTCTGCCACTTGTAAAAATCATCCTTGAGGTAACTCAAACCTATTTGACACTCATGGAGTCATGGTCATTTATTTTTAACCTGGTTGTTCCACTTGTCTTCCAGCATTAAATATATTAAAAGAATTGTCTCATACATGTGTCCACTAAATGAGGATAGTTGGGAAAGTCAAATATTTTCCCAACAATCATCAAATAATTAATTACATAAACTAGAATTCCAAATTCGTATTTTCCATAATTGACAAATAATTTCCAAATTTGAATTTTCCAAAAATGGAAATTTATTTTCAAAATTCCACATAGAATTTAATTTTATAAAATTTGAGGATATTACAAAATTTATGCAAGTACTAGTTGAATATATTCTTCATCAAACACATAAAAGTTGTTGACAGGTCAGTAATTCCAAATGGGATTACTAAAAAATTGTAATGTCCATAATTTGTTCTAAATGGCATTTTATTTACGTCTTCATATTTTATTATGATTTGATGATAACCAGATCTTAAATCTAGTTTAGAGAATATCTTCGATCCTCCAACCTGATCAAATAAATAATTAATCATGGGTAGAGGGTATTTGTTTTTAATCATCATTTTATTCAATTGACGATAGTCAATACATAATATTAGAATTCCATCTTTCTTTTTAACAAATAATATTGGTGCTCCCCATGTAAAACACTTGCTCTTATGTATCCATTATCTAACAGTTCATGCAATTGAATTTTTTATTTTGTTAATTCAGGGACACTCATCCTGTAATGTTCCTTTGACACTAATGAAAATCCAGGTAGTAGATCTATAGAGAAATATGTTTCTCTCCTTGGAGGTAATTCAAGTATTTCTCCTACAAATACATCCTTAAATCCCTGAAGAACCACAAATTATTCCAAACTTATATTCAGTTCACAATCAATAATGATTTATTTTACCTTTATTTTTGTGCCTGTTGTTAATTGTACTAACCATGATTTAGTATTCTTTACTTTCTTCGGATTGTTTGATTCTAATAAATTTGGAGTAACATAACTTAAACTAGCTCCTGGGTCTATTAAAATATATACTTTGTTGTTATGAATTTTACCTTCAATATCCACAATAGTGAATTAATGATCCGCTTGCTTTCCATCCAATGCTACATTGATTGTATAAATGCCTTTTCCAATATCCCTAAGTGTCGAAGCTTCTTGTATGTTGTGAATAGTTTTATTTACAACATTCCTATATGGACAATAAATTTGGTTGGCCACATCCCTAACATTTCAAGGGTTCTCTAGGATTATCATTTTCTTTCTTGAATCCCAAGTTAACTGCATTTCTTCCTTGTAGTTGTGGCTCATTTATGTGGGAGTTGTGTTCTTGATATCCTTTGGTCATGTTTCGAAATGGTGAAGATTTGAAACCCTTTTGCCTTTGGTTTAGCTTCTCTTGTTTCTTTTCTCTCCATGATTTTGTATTTTCAGATCTCCGTTTGTATTGATCGTAACATATTCTTTCTTTTTGTAGCACTTCATTAAAACTTTTTTGGTTATCAAACTCTATTCTATCCTTGTATGATTGAGGTAAACAACTTGAAAACCTTTGAAATTTTACCTTTCCATCTTTGATATAAGGAACAAATATCAACAATTCTAGAAACTTAGTAATTAGATCCTCCATGCACATGTGTCTTAATTTTAGTTCATAGAACTCTTTAGTTTTTCTCTCATAATAACTTTAAGATGGATATTGTTTCTTAAAGTATCTCTTAAAATATGTCCATTCCATCTTCTTTTCTTTTAATCGTTTGGATAATTTTAAGTCTTTCCACCAAATACTGGCTTTACCTTTCAGATTGTAGATAACCATCCTTACTTTCATATTACTAGAGTAATTGTAATCTGGAAGTATTTCTTTATGTCAAGTAGCGAAGATTTTGGTTCTTCACTAGTTCTGGACTCACAATCAAATATTGAAGGTTTGATGTTATTGAACTCTCCCTATAAATGATCCATCTGTTTTATTTTCCTTAATGTAGATGCTTTGTTTTCTATCATATGTGTGTCATTAGAAGAGTTGTTTTCTTTTCTTGTTCCATGGCTAAAATACTTTGAAGAATTTTTACTAACTTCCTCGTCCACTTCATTGGTCTTTGGAGTCTTTTTTGTTGCTATTCTTCGTAATAACATATCATTTATTTCTTGTTGATCTTCCTGTGCTTTCTTTAATTTTTCATTGTCAACATTGAATATATGTAATTCCACTATAAGATTCCTCATTCTTTCCAGTACCTAGGTTGCAGAACTACTTTCAGTCTGATATTTTGTATTCCTAGGAGGTTTTTGATTATTAATACCTTCAAACCTTCCTTTTTCTTCATTCTACACTAACATAGTTTAACAATGAAAATAATTTATTTATTATATCTTTTGTTTAACATAATAATTTTCTGGTGTCTCCCTTAGGCTTAATTGTTGTAGCCTATAACTATTATACCATATGTAATGTACCTCTAAAACCTACTATTTTTATTTTTATTTTTACAATAACTCTTAATATTTATAGTTGTCGTCCATATTGTTTTCAACAAGGTTCTTAAAACCTTTGTTGTCATACCTGTGTAGGGTAATAAACATTTTTATCTTCAAAAAACCAAGGCTAAGTGAGAATATACTTTACTATTTGTAGCTTTATACAACTCTTTACCATAGCAATTGTAATTTGGGTATGTGCGACCCTTATAAAATCTTATCTCTTTGTTTTAATCTTAAAGTCAAAATTTAAAACACTTTCTCTTAAAAACATATATCTTAAAGTGCAACTTATGATTTGGGTACCATATGCAATCAAATTGTTCTTCAACGTGGACAATATAAACCTCTCTAGTATAAAATCTAAGAGGTAGCCTGCAACATCATTGAAGTTGGTAAAGTATCCAAGGGGTTGTGTCACCTAAAAACTTAATATAATTCAAGGAATATTTTCTATGTAAAGAGGACCAAGGTCTTGATGATGCATCGTTTTCCAAAGGAGTTGATGTGAGGGATAGGGTTGGCGGGTTTTTCCTTAAAGGTGCACCTGCATCTTTTCGGACAGTCAGGAGCATAGGTAACCTGGACCAACCATCCCATTCCACGTTTCCACTGTCACATGGTATAGAGTATGTATCTCACCAAAATGGAGCATGGGAAATGGTGAAGGGCTCAATACATTACTTTTTCTTGAGAACATAATCGATGTGTCCTTGTCATTCTTTGCATGGATTTCACTTATGTGTTCTAGTCTTATAAATCCAACTATTCTAGTTCCTGGGGTGACTTATAACCCTAAAGTCTAGGCAAGAGGAACTCGATGTTTTAACAACGACTTAATTACATGTAACAATGCTCAACCTAAACCTCTAAAAGAAATATACCTAGTCGTTTTATTTTTATTTCTAGAACTTGTTGTGAATAAAAAACAATATAATTTCTTCTTCGTTTCTTTATGGTAACCTTCTTTAGTTTATTAAGGCACTCATCTAGGAAGGTTCTCTGAAAGCCGTAGATGCCACTATTGCCTACCATTCTGAACTTTTCTCTCCTAGATGTAAAAGCTGATTTGTTAATCATATACTGGTTTTTTTACTTTAACATTACGTTTACGCTTCTTACTGAGTTCACATGTGAAAGATTTTAAATCCAATGTTTATCGACTGAACGAGAGTCTCTCAATTGCCTTTCCACCCATAACTTACGGGGATTTTTTTTGTTATGGGTTTTTTATGGAAAAATATCTAAA
>ML797154.1:81840-141413 GCA_009831015.1 Picea engelmannii
GGTGATCACTTCCCATTTATTCTCTGGGATTGGCAATGGCTGCAACAAACCCACTGGGTGCCTATGCTTAGCTTTCACCTTCTGACATTCCATACATCGAGTGATTTAATCAAGAACATCCTTCTTCATTCCAGGACAAAAGAACTGGCTTATTATTGTTGTGATTGTTTTAAGGTAACCGGGATGTCCAACATAAGGAACATCATGCATTTCCTTCAGTACCAAATTCCTCAGTTCTCCAGAACTAGGAACATAGATTCTATTTTTATGCATGAGTAATCTGTCTTCCTTTATCTCATACTCCTTTATTTTTTGTTGCATGTCTCCTTGTTGTAAGTTTTACTTTACCTGTAGGTAATGTTGGTCTATAACAAGACCATCTAAAATTGTTCTCTTCAAGTCTAACTGATGCATACTGACAACAGTAGCATGCATGAGATGCACTCTTCTACTAATTGCATCGACAAATTATTCTCTTTTCCCTTGATATTATTGATATCGAAGTCATATTCACTTAGAAATTCCAGCCATCTTGTTTGCCTGACATTCAAGGTTGGTTGTTCAAAAAGATACTTCAGGCCAATTTGGTTTGTTCTTAATTCGAATTTCTTGCACATGAGATAATGCCTCCACATCCTCAAGGCGTGAACAATGGCAGGAAGTTCCAAGTCATGTGTGGCATAGTTCCTCTCATGTTCCTTGAGGTTTCTGGACTCATATTCAATGACATGTCCATTTTGTGTGAGGACTCCCCCAAGTCCTTCCTTGCATGCGTCTGTACATACCACAAAACTTTCATTTGGGTTAGCAATATTCAACACAGATTCACTAGTAAGTAATTCCTTCAACAGATTAAAATTCTTTTCACACTTGAGTGTCCATTCAAATTTAGTTCCCTTATTTTTCAAATAAGTGATGGGATGAGCAATCTTAGAGAACCCTACTATGAACCTTTTGTAGTAGCTAGCTAATCCCATAAAAGATATGACGTCTAACACATTTATGGGTGTTGGCCATCCTCTAATGGGTTCGATCTTCTCTGGATGTACTGCTATGCCCTGCTCTGAAATAATGTGTCCTAGTTAATGGATCTTCTTTGGATAAAAAGAACACTTACTCAACTTGGCATACAAATGATGTTCTCGTAGTACTTGCAATACCAGTATTAAGTGATTTTTATGCTCCTCTTCAGAATCAGAGTAGATAAGTATGTCATCGAGGAATACTATAACAAACTTGTCCAAATAATTTCTAAATATGCCATTCATTAAGCACATGAAGACAATTGGTGCATTGGTCAGTCCAACTGGCACCACTGCGAATTCATAATGCCCATACCTGTTCCTAAAGGTTGTCTTATGAATGTCTTCTTCCTTAATTCTTACCTGATGGTATCCTTCCATCAAGTCAATTTTTGAAAATATCTTTTCTCCTCTTAGCTGATCAAAGAGGCCATCAATTCAGGGTAGAGGATACTTGTTCTTTATAGTGTACTTGTTCAGCTATCAGAAGTCAATACACAACCTCAAGGTTCCATCCTTTTTTCTGACAAAACGTATTGGTGCTCCCCAAGGTGAAACACTTGGACGTATGTACCCTTTCTTCAACAATTCCTCCAACTACATTTGTAATTATTTTAAATCAGGTGTGCTCATTCTGTAAGGTGTTTTTGACACTGGGGAAGCTCTTGGCACTAAATTAATTGAAAAATCTATCTCCCTCCTTGGTGGCAATCCGGGTATTTATTGGAATACATCTTCAAATTAGTGTAGCACTGAGAAATCTTCAAGGCCTAGCCCCTTTAGATTATCTGTCTCTTCCACATGAGCTGCATACAGTTGACATTATTTTCTAAAACATATTTTCAATTGTAAGGCCTAAATCTACCTTATAGAGATGGGTCTTAGAACTCCTTTCACAGTGCTATGTTTTCCATTTCCATAAAGACATGTAAATGTCTTGTTATGACAATTTAGGACAACATGATACTTGTCCAACCAATCCATCCCAATCAGAACATCACAAGACCCCAATGGTATGATATTTAGATCAATGCTAGTATTCACACCATTAAGACTTATGGAACAACTTATGACCATATCATGGATTCTCCTTTTGGTTCCAGTGGCTAACTGAACCAAAATTTATTTTCCAAGTTTACTTTTCTCCAAATGTAATCTATCCATTATCTTCGGATCAATGTAGCAATGAATTTCTCCTGAATCAATCAAAATAGAAACAAGTTGATTTATGATCTTACCTTCCACCTTGATCATATTGAACTGGTACTCTGCTTGTCGATCATTTAAAACTGCATAGATTCTTCCCATATCTTCCACTGTTGTAGCCTCTTCGATGTTGTGCATAGTCTTCACTCTGTCTTTTCTGTGTGGGAAATCCTTGCACAGGTGATCTTCTTTGCATCCCCAGTATTGGATTGGTGGTGTTCCCCTTTTTCCCAAGGAATATTCTTTCTTGGAATCTCCCTTAGCATATTAATATTAATGGTTTCTATTAGGCTCATTCCTATTGAAGGGAGGTTTGAATCCTTTCCTCCTCTGATAATACTTCTCATTCTTCTTGTCCTTCCAAGATTTCTGCAGGGATTCTCTTCCCTAGCCTTGCTCATATAGGTATTTATCTTTCTTGATGGCCTCAGTCAAGGTCCTGGGTTCATCATACTTGATCTTTTCCTTATAAAAGGTTGGCAATCCACTTAGAAATATCTGTATTTTCACTTTATCATCACCAATGAACTTGACATATTTTAACAATCCCAAGAACTTCTTCTCGTACTCTTCCATAGTCATGCTTCCCAACCTGAGTTCAAAGAATTCCTGCATTTTCTTGTCATATAAATTCTCTGAGAGGTACTCCTTCTAGAAGTACTTCTTGAATTGTTTCCAAGTCATCCTACTTTCATTAACATGTTCCACTTGCTTCAGTTGGTCCTAGCACATCGCAACCTTCCCATGTAAATCGTAGGTTGCAATCCTGGCTTCCAGGTTTGATGAATAGTTATGCAACTGAAAATATATCCGGAACACAAGCAACCATGCTTCAACATCATCTTACCTTTCTCTTTCACCATAGAAGGAAGGTGGCTTGAGCTTCCTCAACTCTCCTTGCAAACTATCTACCTCTTGTTTCCTTCTTTGTTGTCTAATAGGGGACACCTCTGGACTGCTTACGGTATCATCTGATGCATCAAACTTTATTTCTGAGTAAGAAGGTGAGTGATGTCCATGAGCTCTGCTAGAAATTATGGAATAACTAGCTCTTCCACGAGCATATATTCTTTCATGACACTTGCCTCCTTCCTCCTGTATTGAGTTTGATCCCTTCCTCATTCTCCTCTGTAACTTATTTAAGTTGTACAACACTTGATAATTTATCTGACTTTTCTCTCTCATCAGTGTCTCGTTGTTTTCTTTGTATCTCTACACTTCCATCTTCAGGCTTCTTACCATTTCTATTAAATTTCCCCGCTCTCCTTTTCCCTTGCATCTGTTGGACTATGTCTCTGCATTACCAACTCTGGTATTCTGGCGTTTGACCTCCTTATCATGACTAGAGGCTCCCTCGCCTTCTTCCATTTCCTCAATACGCATCCTAAGTTGATGTGTTTAAACCATTTAATTCTGCAAAATGTGCAAGCGACCATTTTGTTAGAATTATACATATGATAAACAAAATTTCCAAACCATGCTATAGGTATCTTTATTTTTTTTTGTTCATGGAGACCATATCCCCATTCTCTAAAAATAATAGTGTCCTGTTATCCTTGGCTAACACAAAATTTCATCCTGCGCAGGCGCTTCCTTCAACCACTTTCCAGGTGACCATGACTAAATCCTTCCTTAGCACTTTATGTCTCGATGAAAACCAATTCAACCCTTAGCCCTCCTTCCCTCAGCTCTCAATCTGCATATGACCACGACCATGACCCTGTGCTTCGCTGAAAAAGTGTTTGTCTAGAGCTTTGGGACTTAGGAAATTTCATCCAAGACCAGATCAATGTTCTTCGTCCTCTTTCACAATCAACGATTGATATCCACTTTAGGACTCTTTGCTTCGGGAGTATCAACTTTCCTCTCTTGTCTCCTCCCAGAATGCTTTTACCTGAAGTTCATGATCTGTCGACGGGTGTCCTCCCATAGATCAACGGTTGTGAATCACTTTGGCTCTTCGGGCTTTGAAAGTTTCAAAATTTCCTCCTGCACTTTCTCTCAGAGTGCTTTCACCTGAAGTCAACGATCCTTCAATGTGTGTGTTTTGGAATCAATGTTTGATAAGTACCCCGGCCTTCGGGCCTTCAAGAGTTTTCAAACCAACGCAACCTATCAGATCTTTCCCCTCTAGAGTGCCCAATCTTTGGACTACACGATATGTTGCCATGTGGTGAAATACTAGAAGTGGACAAGTGGCCCAATCATGCGAGTGCCACATGTCATGTTCTAACTAAATTTTCAATACTCCAAATGATCAAAACTTATTGACATGTGGCATACATCCCATGTGTCCACGTCATCCCAGGTGATGTCTGCAAGCCACATCACTTCGGGAATTACAGGGTCCACATCACCTCTAGGTGACATCATCATGCCCCATCACTTCGGCTCTTTGGGATTCAAGACTTTGAGAGTTTTCATACTAGCACACTTCCAATCTTCCCGAACTCCGAATTCCTGAATTGGCCAATCTGTCACCATGTGTCCTCCTAGATCGGACGACTAATATTCACTTCGAGTCTTCACCTGGAGTCCATGGATCTACACCACGTGTCTTCCTTAATCTAATGGCTATGTTTTACTTCGGGACTTTGGACTTCAAAAATCTCAAACCTTAACCTTTTTTCTGAAATATCTTTATCCAAAGTTCATTATCTATTGACTCGTGTCTCCTGTGGATCGACGACTAGGATTTCTTCGGGATTCCGAAATTTAAAAATCTCAAACTTCCAAACTTATCTAGCCCCACTGAATTTTATCTGAAGCCCTGAATCTGGCGACCCGTGGCTCTCATCAGATCAATGGTTGAGATCCTTTCGGGTCTTCCGGTTTCGGAAGTTTCAAACTTCAAACCTCCTCCTCGCTCACTTTTTACCAGAGAATTTTATTTGGAGCACACGATCAGTTGATGTGTCTCCTCCTAGAGATAGAAGGTTCCCAGCTACTTCGGCTATATGGAGTTTCGATGTACGAGCACCAACATGTCACATCACTTACTGCATTTCCATTTGTGGGGGTGGGCATCGACGGTTTTGAGTAACCCACTTTTCGCCCCTCCATTCTACTGATGTTGAGATGTAACCCCCTGGTGAAACCATGGTTTGGATTACGGGACCTCCTTGGGAAATTAACTCCCATGCAACTTAGTTCTCTGCAATTCCTATTGGCCATTTATCTCCCTCTCCAATGGGATCGGACGGTTGTGACCTTAACCTTTTCTTCCTTTTCATCGAATGAACCCTATTCACCTGTCCTCCGATCCAATGATCCCAGATCTCTCCTGATCCTATAGTGGCGATCGCTCCTAAATTCGAAGGGGATGGTCATAATACTTTGAACCCCTTACAATGGATCTCTGACGTTCTATCTCATGCATAGATTCTTTAACGCCATTCCTCCTAAGATTTTCAACTTCACGGTTAGAGTTCGATCTCAACCACGAGACTCTAAAAAACGGACTAGGCCCATATCGTCCTAGTGTTTCAACCAGAATCTTTGATACCAATCTGTAACATCCCCAACCACCCATAGGCCAAGGCATGCTACCTTCAATCCTAGCCTTGGACTTCGTACTCTTACCGATACCTTCTTTAATTAATAAGCACACATAAGATACAAAATTTAACGACATGCACAACAATATCCAACAAGCATGCATAATCTAAGATTTAGTTAAACGATAATTAAAATACACAACATAATACATTCATAGAAAGATAATAATATCACAACAAAGAGAACTTATCTTTATAAAAAGGCGACACCAACTGGTTGCATACCAAGGACGTTCCACCCAACCATAGACACCACTGCTCCAAATCTCAACAATAGTTTCACCCTCGAGCTAGGGCTATGAATCCACAAGGACGATTCCATAGTGTACTTGGGTTCCCAAACCAGTTAGCTCTCAAGGAACCACAGGTTTCCCAACACCCACAACAATCCAAGTACCCAACTCTGTTCTACCCATCCTGTACCGCCCAAGATAATGGACCTCCACCCTTCTCTGCCACATAGTCCCTCAAGAAGTCCTTCTCCTTTTTCTAGAGCCTCCAACATAGTTGGTCTAGAATCTCAATGCTGGAACTCTCAAGACTCACAATTGTGAGAAAAATAGTGCACAGGCCAATGCATCTTAGACATGCAAACTCGAATTCATGGTTGGATTGCACTAGCGACCATTACAACCAACAATCTCATGGCTAATTCTCAACAGTTCCTTTCCCTTTACTAGGCCAAGATGAAGGTGAGGATGGATCAATGGATGAGTAAGTGAGTGCATGGAATGGAGTGAGGGAAATAATGGGATAACTCAGAGGTGATGAAGCAGACGAGCCAACGAACAACGACCAACCCCACAATCAGACCAGGGATGGGTTTAATTATTTTCTTGGGGAAATCAAGAACCTCCTAGTCTTCCCCAATAAGATCACGTAACTGATCCCCTCCCTTAGAAAAACATGGTAATTAACATAGGAATAAACATTTATCCCCTCAAGCCCCCTCTCTTATGAAATCATAGCCCGCTATAAATCTAGTCCTTGTCTGTCTAGCAGCCAATGATGTGTTTATTATTAATAATGATCAAAACATTACATTTCTTGGGAATACTAGCCCTTTAATAATTGTTTGGGCACTCAGGCCTCTCAGCATTGTAACAATACATTATTTAAAATGGGGGTTCGAAACCTGGGTTGTTACAAATATAAATCAGACTAGCTCCTGTCAATTAGTATAGAGACATTGTGGGAATGAATTTTACCTTTGACTTCCACAATAGTGGATTGATGATCTGCATGTATGCCATACATAGCTGCATTGATTTATGCATTCTTACACATATATATCTAACCATTGAAGCCTCTTCAAGGTTATGGACTGAAGTTCTTGTTGTAGGATTTAAGCGTGGACAATTCCTCCTCAATTGAGTTTCTCCACATTCCCACCACTTCAATGGTTCTCCAGAATTGTCCCCAACCTTCTTGACTCCTAGGTTAGCTGGTCTATTTCCCCCTTGGGAATTCTGTGTATTTGAATGGTAATATTTCCTTTGGAAACCTTTCTCCATATTACGAAAATGGGTTGGTTGGAAGCCTTTCTTACGATGATTAAATTTTTCTTATTTCTTGTCTTTCCATTATTTGGGAATTTTGTATCTCTATTTGTACTAATCTTAACACATCCAATCCATTCTAAACACTTCATTTAAAGAATTTGTATTGTCAAATTCAATTCTGTCCTTGTACCATTGTGGTAGACATCTCAAGAACCTTTGTATTTTCACTTTGTCATCTTTGATGTATGGTACAAACCTTAACAGATCTAGAAATTTATTTATCAGGTGATCCATGACCATTTGTCCTAGTCACAGTTCATAGAATTCCTTAGTTTTTCTTTCATAATAACTTTCTGATAAGTACTACTTATTGAAATAATTTTTAAAATCTGACCATTCCATTCGTTTTTCTTTCAATCCCTTGGCTAATTTCAGGTCTTGCCACCAGATAATAGATTTTCCTTTTAAGTTGTAAATGGCCATTCTGACTTTCATATTACTAGAGTAGTTATACAACTAGAAATATTTCTTTATATCTAGTAACCATGCTTCAGCCTCCTCCCCATTATTTGAGTCTCCATCAAAGGTGGAGGGTTTTATTTTCTTGAATTCACCTTCCAAGTGATCCACTTGTTTTATTTTCCTTCCTGTAGATGCTTTTTTTTTTGCCATGTGTGTGTCTTCGAAAGAACTATCATCTTTTTCGGTTTCTTGACCAGAATTTTTAGAGGACGTTTCGTTGACCTCTTCCTCTTTTCCATTGTCCTTGGCACTCTTCTTTGTTACTATACTACATAGCATCATTTTCTTTATTTCAAGTTGGTATTCTTGTGCTTTCTCTAGCTTTTCATTATCTTCTTTAAACACTTGTAGTTACACAATAAGTTTTTTCTTTGTTTCCAAAACTTGGGTGGTTGAACTCCCTTCACTGTTATGCTCAGGGTCTTTAGGAATCTCTTTATCTGGATTCCCTTCAGGTCTATTTTCTTCTTCATTATGTGATGACATTTTTACAATAGACAACTTGTTTTATGTTTGTAATAGTAAATGTGTTTGTTATATTCTCTTCAAGGAACAAAAAAGACAATTGAATTCTTGTGTTTCCCTGAGGTCCAAGCATTGTAACCTATATCTTTGGGACCATATGTAACATACCCCAAATTTCACTAAAATTAAAAAAATAATTTATTAGGGGAAAACACTATAAATTGTCGAATCTGTCGTGACATATGAAATACTCTTTATAAATTTTTATCACCATTTATGTGCTTACTGCTACTATCCATGAAAACATACCATAGTCGTCTCCCTTGTTTAATGGAGATCTAGTCTTATTTCTACTGCATTCAAGTTTCTTACTATGATTATTGTTATAAAGTTTAACTACAAAACAAAGTTGGGTTTTCATCGAACCCATACTAACCGTACTAAAAAATTATAGGAATATCCCCTTCTTATTAACATAACCTATGCCATGCATAAATATCCATATTATATAGGTCACCCATATAATCTATGTTATGCATAAACAATCCATAATATATAGATCACTCATATAACCTATGATATGCATAAACAATCCAAATATATAGGTCGAGACTTGGATTAAGGCTATGAGTATACTATGTTTACCATTGTAGATTATAGTGTACACACTAGGGTAAAATCTCCCCTACTAAGAATGTTCCATAGTGGTAAGTTAGAGTAACATACAACATGTCATATAGTCTAAGTATGAATTTATACTAGCGGCTAGTTAATACCGATCCAACATTGGGTTACCTGTCCACTCAACATTAATGAGTTTTGAAACAGAAGTAAAGGTGGAAACCAGGATAAATATGCACCTCGACCAGTGTTTTGTATTGGAATTAAATCTAGGGAACATCCATTAATGGTGGACTAACCATACTAGTACTCTCTAGGCATGTCATGTTTGAACCACCGATTGAGGCTTCAACACCATGGACAACCCACACGCAAAAAGGTGGGGTGGCATACCCAATGTTCCTCCCATCACTGAGAAGTTTGAGGTGCCATTACTCTTCCGTAGCTAATATATTGGGTCTTGTTTTTCTTGGTCACTTCTTTGTTACCCTCGCTTCCAGCCCTAGAATTCGTCTCTGTTATGATACTCATCTCTCTTATGGCCTTCAAATCTATTACGATGTTCATATCTGTCATGGTATTCGTCTCTGTGAAGGATCTCCACAGGCACGATGAGTACTCTATACCCTCCTTCGACAGTTTTTAAAGGGGTTATTCTATTGTTTAGGGTCTTTGCATTACGGTCTTGATCTTCCCATTAGTTTCTTTGCAAATATAGTATGCATCATGTGGGATTATCTCCTCTGTCTAAAAAGCTTAGCTTTCTCTGTGGGATACTTCCTTTGTTTGTATCGTGTTTCTATGTGGAATAAGTCTTGGTAACATATCTTGCATTCTCTGGGGAATACCTCTGTGTATATGTATCGTTCTTCTATGTAGCATACATTTTGTTACATATACTGCATTATTTGTGGAATACCTATCGTATACGTATCGTGCTTCTCTGTAGCATAGTTTTGGTAACATATATTTCCTTCTCTGTGAATACTTCCCATATATGTATTGTGCTTCTCTGTAGAATATTTTTGGTAAAATATATTTCCTTTTTTATGAATACCTCCTCCATCTCTGTATCGTGCTTCTAAGTGGCATAAGTTTTTGGTAACATATACTGCATTCTCTTTGAATACTTCCTCCATATAATTTTTTTGTATTATATATTGTGTGCTCTGTGGATTAATTTTTGTGTATAGCATAAAGTCTCTGTGGGTCAACATATATATAAATATTTATTCGCAACATTCGTTCTCCGTGAAATGCTTCCTTTGTCTATGTATCATCTATGTATCATGCTTCTCTGAAGTGTAAGTTATTGGTAAAATACATTGTGTTCTTTGAACCCTTTGCTTCGGTGATTTTGGTCGGCACAAGGTGATATAGACCCGTAGCCTTATCTCGATCTAAGGTGCCAGGAGGAATCATGAATCACGAGCACTAAGTGAGGGTTAAAAAGTAATTTAGTCAAACATTTTTTTTCAGAAAAAGATTCGAACCTAGTTGTAGTTTGTGAATACTTCATGTATTAGCTTCAGTATGTTTATTTCGCATTCGAATTCGTCTTAAATCAAAATCACTATTGCTCCAACCCAATATCCGTGGATAGATTACTAGTGTATAAAGGTTAATGTCTTACCTTTGTAACATTTTTCCAGATACTTCTTTCCTTAACAAAATTTCTTCTCTAGTAATCTAGGTTAATTCATGAGGGTTGTTACCTCTACCATCATTAATTTTTAGTCTGTGTAAAAATAAAAGAAACTGGGTTTTAGTTTGTAAATTGTTTATCTAGGGTAGGGTTTTACCCTTGCAACCATGAAATTCCTTCATAACTGAACATGGCTTTTCCCGAAGTCCAAGTATATTTTTATAATTCTCCCATGGACTTTATTATTATCGTTCTTCTTTCGTAAGGAGGAAATGACTTGCGGTTTCTTTTGTTTTGTCAAAACATACATTTCCCTTAATGATTATCATACTGCTTTTTCCTCTATAACTATATTCTATGTAATTAGATATTTAAGATTTCTTTAGAGAATATGTACATGGACACTAAACAATAGAGCTTTTAGTTATTGTCCTTATTTTCTTTAAATTGTTTATGTGAAATTTTATATATGGATACAAAAATTAATGATGGGCCCCTTCTTCTTTGCGAGGGTACCCATCAGCTGGTTACAGGTCACTCCTCCTCCTCCTGGATCATGGATAGATTTACTCACAAGGAGAAAAGGCGATCTGATTTCATCGGGACCCAAGATAAGTTATGTCCTTGATTTATTTTTATTTAATTTCATAAGAATTTAATTGCTAACGAAGTTACTAAACCCTAGCTTTAATTATATTGCAGGTTGGGAAGATCAGTGTGCTCGGGTGAAGGAATTATTTTACCATAAAAGGTATTAGAGTTCCTATGCCCTTCTTTGACCGACATATGTGTGTCCTTAGAGCTCTGTTTACAGTGCAAGAGGTTGTGGATTTGTTTGGTATATGATACTCCAACTGTAATTTTTTGAACAATGATCGATTGAATACAATGGTTACTTTTGCAAGACACTTTGAAGTCTGTTTTATCACTATCTTTCTGTGGTAATAAAGAATGTCTTCAGACTCTTATTCTTTCTATCTATTCTCTGCAATGTTTTTCTATATACATATTTGAATAGAAATTCAAAATATATATATCCAATGGCCAATAGGAACATAAACATAGATCTACTATTTATTTATGTATGATCACACACACACACACACATATTTATTTATTTAAATATATGTGTACAATCATCATATTTCAAATAAAAAATATTTCCACTATCATTTAACTATGATAAACCATAGTATAACATGGTTATACAGTCCCTTAAGAACTGATTTCACTTATGTATACACAATCAACATATTCCTAACAAAAAGAAAATAACCATAAATATAATATTGACAAAGGAATACAAGCTGAGATACATATGTGAAAACTGATGTTGGAACAAAAATGGAACAACCACATTACACCCAACCATAGAAAAAAACAACCAAGATCACTTGTTTTGCTCACGCCCTAGCTTGACCATGAGTCCATAAGGGCTAACTCAATGATCCTCCTTAGCTATAGTCAGCATCCACAGATCATAAATTACTTTGCCTCACACTAATAGTGTTCATAACAAAAAACATTTTTCCATTCCCAACATTCTAAGTGGTATCCTGCCTCCCACATATGTTGTAAATATATACATTCTTGTGCCAAGGAATTTTATTCCCTCCTTGGGGAAATTCACAACTTTACAAATCCCTGATTTTTATGGGTTTCTAGTGGTCAAGTTCCACTTCTGCCACTTGTAAAAATCATCCTTGAGGTAACTCAAACCTATTTGACACTCATGGAGTCATGGTCATTTATTTTTAACCTGGTTGTTCCACTTGTCTTCCAGCATTAAATATATTAAAAGAATTGTCTCATACATGTGTCCACTAAATGAGGATAGTTGGGAAAGTCAAATATTTTCCCAACAATCATCAAATAATTAATTACATAAACTAGAATTCCAAATTCGTATTTTCCATAATTGACAAATAATTTCCAAATTTGAATTTTCCAAAAATGGAAATTTATTTTCAAAATTCCACATAGAATTTAATTTTATAAAATTTGAGGATATTACAAAATTTATGCAAGTACTAGTTGAATATATTCTTCATCAAACACATAAAAGTTGTTGACAGGTCAGTAATTCCAAATGGGATTACTAAAAAATTGTAATGTCCATAATTTGTTCTAAATGGCATTTTATTTACGTCTTCATATTTTATTATGATTTGATGATAACCAGATCTTAAATCTAGTTTAGAGAATATCTTCGATCCTCCAACCTGATCAAATAAATAATTAATCATGGGTAGAGGGTATTTGTTTTTAATCATCATTTTATTCAATTGACGATAGTCAATACATAATATTAGAATTCCATCTTTCTTTTTAACAAATAATATTGGTGCTCCCCATGTAAAACACTTGCTCTTATGTATCCATTATCTAACAGTTCATGCAATTGAATTTTTTATTTTGTTAATTCAGGGACACTCATCCTGTAATGTTCCTTTGACACTAATGAAAATCCAGGTAGTAGATCTATAGAGAAATATGTTTCTCTCCTTGGAGGTAATTCAAGTATTTCTCCTACAAATACATCCTTAAATCCCTGAAGAACCACAAATTATTCCAAACTTATATTCAGTTCACAATCAATAATGATTTATTTTACCTTTATTTTTGTGCCTGTTGTTAATTGTACTAACCATGATTTAGTATTCTTTACTTTCTTCGGATTGTTTGATTCTAATAAATTTGGAGTAACATAACTTAAACTAGCTCCTGGGTCTATTAAAATATATACTTTGTTGTTATGAATTTTACCTTCAATATCCACAATAGTGAATTAATGATCCGCTTGCTTTCCATCCAATGCTACATTGATTGTATAAATGCCTTTTCCAATATCCCTAAGTGTCGAAGCTTCTTGTATGTTGTGAATAGTTTTATTTACAACATTCCTATATGGACAATAAATTTGGTTGGCCACATCCCTAACATTTCAAGGGTTCTCTAGGATTATCATTTTCTTTCTTGAATCCCAAGTTAACTGCATTTCTTCCTTGTAGTTGTGGCTCATTTATGTGGGAGTTGTGTTCTTGATATCCTTTGGTCATGTTTCGAAATGGTGAAGATTTGAAACCCTTTTGCCTTTGGTTTAGCTTCTCTTGTTTCTTTTCTCTCCATGATTTTGTATTTTCAGATCTCCGTTTGTATTGATCGTAACATATTCTTTCTTTTTGTAGCACTTCATTAAAACTTTTTTGGTTATCAAACTCTATTCTATCCTTGTATGATTGAGGTAAACAACTTGAAAACCTTTGAAATTTTACCTTTCCATCTTTGATATAAGGAACAAATATCAACAATTCTAGAAACTTAGTAATTAGATCCTCCATGCACATGTGTCTTAATTTTAGTTCATAGAACTCTTTAGTTTTTCTCTCATAATAACTTTAAGATGGATATTGTTTCTTAAAGTATCTCTTAAAATATGTCCATTCCATCTTCTTTTCTTTTAATCGTTTGGATAATTTTAAGTCTTTCCACCAAATACTGGCTTTACCTTTCAGATTGTAGATAACCATCCTTACTTTCATATTACTAGAGTAATTGTAATCTGGAAGTATTTCTTTATGTCAAGTAGCGAAGATTTTGGTTCTTCACTAGTTCTGGACTCACAATCAAATATTGAAGGTTTGATGTTATTGAACTCTCCCTATAAATGATCCATCTGTTTTATTTTCCTTAATGTAGATGCTTTGTTTTCTATCATATGTGTGTCATTAGAAGAGTTGTTTTCTTTTCTTGTTCCATGGCTAAAATACTTTGAAGAATTTTTACTAACTTCCTCGTCCACTTCATTGGTCTTTGGAGTCTTTTTTGTTGCTATTCTTCGTAATAACATATCATTTATTTCTTGTTGATCTTCCTGTGCTTTCTTTAATTTTTCATTGTCAACATTGAATATATGTAATTCCACTATAAGATTCCTCATTCTTTCCAGTACCTAGGTTGCAGAACTACTTTCAGTCTGATATTTTGTATTCCTAGGAGGTTTTTGATTATTAATACCTTCAAACCTTCCTTTTTCTTCATTCTACACTAACATAGTTTAACAATGAAAATAATTTATTTATTATATCTTTTGTTTAACATAATAATTTTCTGGTGTCTCCCTTAGGCTTAATTGTTGTAGCCTATAACTATTATACCATATGTAATGTACCTCTAAAACCTACTATTTTTATTTTTATTTTTACAATAACTCTTAATATTTATAGTTGTCGTCCATATTGTTTTCAACAAGGTTCTTAAAACCTTTGTTGTCATACCTGTGTAGGGTAATAAACATTTTTATCTTCAAAAAACCAAGGCTAAGTGAGAATATACTTTACTATTTGTAGCTTTATACAACTCTTTACCATAGCAATTGTAATTTGGGTATGTGCGACCCTTATAAAATCTTATCTCTTTGTTTTAATCTTAAAGTCAAAATTTAAAACACTTTCTCTTAAAAACATATATCTTAAAGTGCAACTTATGATTTGGGTACCATATGCAATCAAATTGTTCTTCAACGTGGACAATATAAACCTCTCTAGTATAAAATCTAAGAGGTAGCCTGCAACATCATTGAAGTTGGTAAAGTATCCAAGGGGTTGTGTCACCTAAAAACTTAATATAATTCAAGGAATATTTTCTATGTAAAGAGGACCAAGGTCTTGATGATGCATCGTTTTCCAAAGGAGTTGATGTGAGGGATAGGGTTGGCGGGTTTTTCCTTAAAGGTGCACCTGCATCTTTTCGGACAGTCAGGAGCATAGGTAACCTGGACCAACCATCCCATTCCACGTTTCCACTGTCACATGGTATAGAGTATGTATCTCACCAAAATGGAGCATGGGAAATGGTGAAGGGCTCAATACATTACTTTTTCTTGAGAACATAATCGATGTGTCCTTGTCATTCTTTGCATGGATTTCACTTATGTGTTCTAGTCTTATAAATCCAACTATTCTAGTTCCTGGGGTGACTTATAACCCTAAAGTCTAGGCAAGAGGAACTCGATGTTTTAACAACGACTTAATTACATGTAACAATGCTCAACCTAAACCTCTAAAAGAAATATACCTAGTCGTTTTATTTTTATTTCTAGAACTTGTTGTGAATAAAAAACAATATAATTTCTTCTTCGTTTCTTTATGGTAACCTTCTTTAGTTTATTAAGGCACTCATCTAGGAAGGTTCTCTGAAAGCCGTAGATGCCACTATTGCCTACCATTCTGAACTTTTCTCTCCTAGATGTAAAAGCTGATTTGTTAATCATATACTGGTTTTTTTACTTTAACATTACGTTTACGCTTCTTACTGAGTTCACATGTGAAAGATTTTAAATCCAATGTTTATCGACTGAACGAGAGTCTCTCAATTGCCTTTCCACCCATAACTTACGGGGATTTTTTTTGTTATGGGTTTTTTATGGAAAAATATCTAAACCACGAGTTCAAATATCTCCCGTCACTATTCAAATCGCTTATTCAATGTTTTCTATGCTTCTTTCTTAATTCTCGATGATAAAAAATATACCTAGAGTACCAGTCTACTAGGAGTATAAACTTGAAAAGTTGTTCTATTTTGTTTGTTTCAAATGGTTTATAAAATATACGTATTTTGGGTCTTCTGTATTGTATATATATTTTCCAATTCTTTTTAAAGAAGCCTCTTATCGTGCACTTCGTTTTTCCTTAATAAGACATAGGTCCTTCGACTCAGAATAATGTGCTTTTGAATGATTTATATTTCTTCCCATTACCACAAGTACTTAACATGTTTTAAAACGTACATTTTATCTCTGTTTAGTTGTTTATTGGAATTAGTATGCTATTGAGAAGGATGGAATGAAGGTATAATGATGGGTGTCTCTTTGAAAATTGTGAGGGAACCCATTCTAAATTTGTTGAACCTGCACATAATAGATCTAGCTATAAAGTGACACACACAATTTAGAAATATGAGAAAAGAGAAGCAAGAGAGAAAGAATGGAAGAATTCTCATTAACCAAATGAATGAATGATAATTTACACATGATATACTCTGTATAACTCAATTAATGTGCACTGGAGGGGAAGTAAATGCACCATAGTGGTTGTCTATAATGATCTTGACACAAACCAGAGTTATGGGAGTGAACTTCCACCTAGTTTAGTCTCAATTATGGGAGTGAACTGCCACCTAGTCTAAGTTAACTAGTCTCTTAGTGAAATAGAGTGAAATGAGGAGGAGATCAAAGAATCATGAGTAATGAGCTAGTCTAGTGATGATTCCAAGGAAAATGCACATTAATTGGTGATGATCCCAATGTTGCATGGTGATAATCCCAATTTGACATCTAGACTCCAGTGAACTAATCAAACTGAGGAGAGAATATTCTCCCTAAAATATAGGAGACTAAATAATGACTAATAAACTTAGGTAAAACCTTAGTAAAAATAAATCTTAGGTGTGTGTGAAGTATCTCCAACACTCCCCATGAACATCACTATGGTAAAAAAAAAGAATGTGTCCCGAAAATGAAGCCATGTTAGGTACCTAAATACAAGCGATACACTGAAATATACGAGAAGAGAGGGAAAACCTCATGGGAAAACTCCCCCCTCAAGGTACAGTGTGTGTAAAAAGAAGATTTAAGAGTTGTTAGGCAACTATGTCCTTCACTCCATGACGACTGCGCAAAGAATGGAACTTATGCTCACTGAAGGTCTTAGTGAAGATGTTTGTAGTTTGTTCTGTTGAAGGACATAACTGAACGTTGATGATCCCAGTGTTGCATGTGGATCTCGATGTGCTTCATTTGTTTCCTCTGAACTGGATCTCTACATAACTTCAAAGCCCTCTGGTTGTCACACTAGATGACAATCAACCGATGAAACAGAATTCCCAACTCGGTGAGAAAATGGTGTAGCCACATAACTTGAATGGTTATGTTAACTACCCCTCTATACTCTGGCTCAGCTGAATATATCTTGGAATACCATGCCCTGAGATCCTGCGTAAGGCCATAAAGAGACTTCTTCATTCGATAGACTAAAGATGAATCCTGCATAAATCCATGGGGTTGCTCCATATAGATGTCCTGAGAGATATCTCTATGAGGAAATGCGTTCTTCAGGTCCATCTGATGGACTTCCCATCCTTTGTCTACCGCAATGGAAAGTTCCAAACATATGGAATCCATCCTTGCTACTACAGTGAAGGTCTAATCATAGTTAATTCCATGCACTTTTTGAAATCCTTTACCAACTAGCGTGTATTTGTATCTGCCATCTTGTCCATCCACTACGCTCTTGGTCTAGTAGACCCATCTACACCTGACAAGTTTCCTTCCTGAAGGAAGGGGAACCAGATCCCAAGTATGGTTCTCGAGGAGGGAGTTGTACTCCTCCTGCATGGCAAATTCCCAAAATGGATTTCTAGTAGCCTTGCCATAGGAATGTGGATCTGAAGAATGAACCAAGAGAATATGCCTCGGTGGCATCAGTTTAGTGGCAGTGAGTGCAAGAGGAGGCTCCTCGAAATCATATAGAGTCCTTCTAGTATCACAAAATCCCCAACAATATGACTTTCATCTTGAAGAGTAGTCTTGGCCCACTTGGGCCTCGACTATGGATCTCCATTTGCATCTACATGAAATGACTCTCCATCTAACTATACTCACTCTGTATTTGGATCATATGAATCCTATGAATCAGAACTCTCATCTAAAGAAGATTCGACACGTGTATGCTCATCATATTTGACAGGTGGAAGAACAAAAGTGTCTGCATGTGGCTGTTGAGGTACATGCGAACCACTTTCCTCAAATTTGACACTATGCTCAATGATGAGTTGGTCCGAGGAAGGATCAATGAGTCTGTATCCCTTCACAACATTTGGGTATTCAAAAAATATACACTCTATGCTATGTGGATCAAGTGCCTTCCTCTTCTCAAAGGCAATCTTGGCCCATGCACGCTAACCAAAAATACAGAAGTGGGTCACTTCTAGTTTGAGGCCGCTCCAAGCCTCATAGGGGGTTTTATCCTTGACATATCTATGGGCATATTTTTTTTGGATGTAGGTTTCACAATTAAGCGCTTCAACCCATAATATCCATGGAAGTGACTTTGCATGTAGCATTCAAGATGTTATCTCTTTTAGAGATCTATTTTTCTTCTCAGCAACTTTGTTTTGTTGCGGAGTATAGGGAATCGTGTGGTGCAACTGAATCTCTTCCTCATGACACAGATTATATATCTCATGGTTTAGATACTCTCCCTCATTATATTTTTCGAGGACTTTGATTTTCTTTCCTAACTCTGTCTCAACAAGGGCTTCCAAATCTTTGAGGTGTTGAAAGGTCTCTGATTTTTTCCTGAGAAAGAAAATCCATGTAAAGTGTGAGAAATGATTAAAAAAAATGAGAAGGTATCTTGCTCTACTAATTTATGGATGTGGAAAAGGGCCCATGAGGTCACTATGGATCAGATCTAAAGGAAAGGAAGCCTTCTGAGTCTTTCCTTTGTTGAATTTATCTTGAGGGTCTTTTTCGTAATGCATAATCTAGTTGAATAAATTCAAAAAATGTGTAGAGTCTAGATTGATGATTTACCTCACCGGTAGCAACCCTAGAATCGGTTTGCATGTCATAGATATCCACTGCATTAGGTGAGAATATGATTCTCTATCCAGTGCCATATTTTTAGGAATTTGTAGCACATTCTCGAAGCTTCCGTTTGAAAGTTGAATTCTTCCTTTTCTGGTGACCTTGAATGGAGAGTTGACACCCATTGGAATAGGAGGATCTTTTCATGCATAAAATGAATAATATACTTCTTTTCTAGAATCCATGTGGTGTGATGCACCTTAATTGACGATCCAAGCATCGAGAGAGGAGTTGATGGCAATCAAAGCATCACTAGAATTTCCTTTCTTGGGATTTTGATATTTCTTCTTCTTGGCACCCTCAGAGATGTGATGTCCTAGGTTGTTTTGCCAAACTATTTGGGACATTTGATCTATCTGTTTATGCATACATGCATATTCTATATGGAATCCTTTGTGGAAGTAAGTGCATTTCTCCCCTTTTCTTCCCTTTGCACATTTGGATTTGGAGGCATCATTGAAGGATTTTGAGTACCCTTCCTTGTTTAGATTTTCATGTGATTTCCTTTTGTATTTGTCTTTATATTTCTCATTTTGATGACCGCTAACATATTGCACAGTAAGTGCATGAACCTTTGGGCCTTTGATTTTTCCCATATCGATGAGCTTTCTCTTCTCCCGTGTTAGAGACTCTATAAAGGCCTCAAGAAAGGGCATTATCCAGGTGGCTCTAGAGGTGAGTCTAAATAAATTAAATGTATATACAAACACTGATTATTCCGGGCCAAGTTTGAAGAGAATGGTAAGAACAATTTGTTTCTTCTCCTTAGATTTATCAACCCCGCAAGCATTGAGTTGTGACAACAAATCCTTATATTTGGTAAAGAAATATTGGATATTGTCCAAGGTTTTTGGATCCAAAGTGAGAAATTCCACCTTGAGCATGCATCCCCTCATCTCGTTGTGTTTTCCAAAAATCCCTTCCATGGTGGTCCAGGCTTCATTGGGGGTTTTATTGGAGGATCTGTGGAAGAGGAGTTCAGGAGAAATGAGACTGCAAATTGTGTCAAACGCTTCATCCATTCGATTTAGATACTTGGATTTTTTATTGGATGATGTGTGTTTTGTCTCTGTGTTCATGGTTGACATGTATAATCTTTTGTATCGAAGATGCATTATAATATTCTCCTTCCATGCAAAGAAATTGTATAGTGTAAGAATGAATTCTTTTGGAAATTCCATTTTTTCGTTGTCTTCAATCTTCCGTACCTACAAAAATAATATGGTGTGTCTTTTCCTGTGATATCCTCGAAGTATTAAATTTTATTTTTTTTCAAAGTTGGTATTCAAAAATAAATTTCCACTTTTGGAAATTCAAATTTTAGATTTTTGAAGTATGTAATTATTATTTTATGATTGTTGGACAAAAGTTTGACTTTCTAAATGTCCTCTTTTGATGGCCACATTTATGAAACAAACATTTTTAATAAATTTATTGCTGGAAAAAAGATGGAACAATCACGTTAAAAATAGTTGAATATGACTCCATGAGTGGGGGAAAGGGTTCAGATAACTCAAAGATGATTTTTACAAGTGTGCGAAGTTGAGTTATGTAACTAGCATCCCCTAAAAATAAGGTATTTGTAAAGCTTTGAATTTCTCGAAGGAAAATTAATTGAAATACCTAGGCATGAGATAAATACAACATATGTGGGAGGCATGACGCTACTTAGTATGTTGGGAAAAGTAAATTGTTTTTTTGTTATGAGCACATCTAGTGTGAGGCAAACATTTTTCTAATCTGTTCAGTGAGACAATGGCTAAAGAGTGATGCTCAGCTTTCCCTTATGGAGTCATGGTCAAGCTAGGGGGTTATCAGGACAAGTAAACATGTTTGTTCCATTTGTTTTTCCTAGCATCGATTGTTCAGATTCACAAATGGGCTAATTTTCCATGGTTTTTCCCAAAAAAAAGATTCACAAATTTCCATTTTTTCTAAAATAGATTCGCTCAAATTCCATAGAATAAAATTATTTTACCTTAAAAATCACCAAAATGTTATAGAAACTATATAAAATCATTATAAATTTGAATATTTTTACAAAACTATTGCCAAACATTTTACATTTTGCATATTAAGGACTAGTAAGATTAGCCCATGTTTCTACATTTTAATATAAATTTCCATCATTAAAATCATCCCTNTAGAAACTATATAAAATCATTATAAATTTGAATATTTTTACAAAACTATTGCCAAACATTTTACATTTTGCATATTAAGGACTAGTAAGATTAGCCCATGTTTCTACATTTTAATATAAATTTCCATCATTAAAATCATCCCTCAATGTTTTATATATATATATATATATATATATATATGGTAATCGATATAATTGCTCCTCACGACCTTGATATATTTGTGGATTTGTTCACTATTGAAATTAATTGTTTGTATTGTTTCACTTTCAGAAGTGTTATATATTTAATATATATATATATATATATATATATAGTATTTGTATGGGTACGCCTCATGGCCACAATAGATTTATGAATTTTCCTATTGCTTACATTACTGCATACAAAACAAACTACTTAAGAAAAGAAACAAGTGATACTAGCGCAAACAAAAATAAGTAAATTGTGTAGGCTTATTTCTTCATATATAATTCGAACGAGTGGAATAAAGAAAGACTCATGAAATCTTAATGGAGTACAAAACAAGTGATTTAAAAGTCCCATATACATATATGTTTTTAAACATTAAAGAAAATTTATATCTAATAGAATAAATATTAGAGATCGTTATGACCAAATTAATCTATGCAGATTGATAGGTCACTGTTGTATACAAAGCCATTATAGTTTCTTCCAAGTAAAATATGATTGCCAATAGGGTTATACATGTCAAATAAAAATATGGTAACTTTCAAAGGAATATTTAATCAACATCGAGTGTCTATAACAAATATAAGAGAGCGTGAATCTTTGGTTCAAACTGTGGAAGGAATTCTTAGAAAGAGGCCAGTTGAGATGGAACCCGAAGTACCTTTTTCCAGTAGGTGTTCTCCCTTCACAGAATCACCACACCAAAATTTAACCTGGAAAAAGGAAATCAATATAGGATTACTACACCATCTTAAGATAATCGACAGAATAAGATAAAACAAGATGAGAACATGGCATGCACTTATATTGGGACTAGTCTCCCCTTCGATCCTTGCGAATGGAAGTCCGCAACTCGGTAGGAGGACTGGGAACATAATAGGCTGATGGGTTCCCTCGCAAGAGAAGGGATCCATCATCAAAATGCATATCCATAAACTTAAACCAAATAAAAATTACAGAGAGTGATTGCAAATATTTGTTACCGTCAAGCAATTACCAGTGCTATACAGAGTTAAAATTATAGAGAGTAATTGCAAATATTTGTTACCGTGAGCATTTACCAATGTTATACATAGTTAAAATTACAGAGAGTAATTGCAAATATTTGTTACCATGAATCATTTACCAGTGTTATAGAGAGTGAAAATTATAAAGAGTAATTGCAAAGATTTGTTACATCGGAAGTGTTTACCAGTGCTATACAGAGTTAAAATTCCAGAGACTAATTTGAAGAGTAGTTACAAAGGAGCATTTGCAGAGATAATACAAAGGTAATAATCGTAGAGGGTAATTACGATAAGTAGTTACAAAGATTCTAGTACAGAGACTAATCACTAAAAAACCAATTATAAGTCTAACTATAAAGACAACAACGAACCCTTCAAAGGAGATAGATGTACCAGTATTTTCTCACATTACACCGACGGGTTTCAATTCAGGGAAACCGAAGTATCAAGTGACATAATTACAGAAACATTGACAACCCTTGAAGGAGATATATCTACACATTCCTCATCAAATTCAGACATACCTCTTAGTTAGGGAGATAAAACTACCAGTAGGTAATTGCAAGAGAATAGAGATAACATTTAAAGAAACCATTATATCAACATTACATCACACATAATGTTTCGAACTTGGGAGAACTCAACAAGAAATAGGAAAGGCGATGTAATTTTTAAATGAGAAATAAAACCAATATCCGATCCTCTTCCGAATCCAAACCATTATGGGTAGAAGACCTTACCTATTACGAAGCATTTCTACTTCCTTAAGCATACAACTATATCGATTTTTTCTCTCAAGCATGCGCTACAAAGTAACCAATTCTCACACAGAGCTCCATGGAGGAAATATTAAATTTACATGGCCAGGTTGAGACTCGGTTAAATTTTCGTAAGAAGAACACATAACTATATAGATATACGATCAGTATGTCAATCCATCGCGATGGCTATGTTTTTTTTCCCAATAAATTAGCATAACTTTTCAATGTGGATCAATCCCTATACAACATGACTTAAATTGATATAGGATTAGGCACGATGGAATGCCTTAAATTTTATAGGTTATGATTAGAATTTTCTTATAGTTTTAGTAACAAAACTATCAAGGAGGAAATTTTCATGGTACCATAGGAATAAGGTAAGAAGGTTTATGAAAGGGTTCCATTATAGTGCGAGTAGTAAATTCCTTTACTTTGGTGAATATTCTAAATAAAGTTTTTCGAATGAATCAAAGAGTGGTTTCAAGTAATGAATGTTTGATAGTAGTAAAGTAGCTAATGGTTAAAACTTTTGACAGACTTATAATGCAGTTGACAACAAGACTCGTAGTTGTTTCCCTTTTATATAAAAAAAATGTAGCTAATTTTTTTAGTACATTACATATGGTATCAGAGCTATTAGTTAGAACATTTAAGCCTAAGGGAAACACTAAAAACATATTTTGCTGAAGGAAAATTGAAATGTACCCTAAATTTACCTTAATAAAAAAAAATTGATAGGTGCATTACTACTTTTTACTCTAATATATTTAATCATTTTAAATCCGTAATTGATAATAATAGGTTGATGACCTTCCCGTGAAGTCAAACTTGCTAAGTTAATTCAGTGCATATCACAAAAGTCGTCTTGATTGACGAGAGATTTATTTATCCATGAAGGAATTGTGATTTGGTTATCTCCACCAGTCTATAGGAAATCTAACCTAACATGGAAATCTTCTTTTAACCAAATCCTCATACCCTCCATGTCATGTCCAATGAAGGAGTACAACTAAATTACCACAACACATTCCCTTACCAATGTATTCTTTTCTTGTCTATACTTTAAAATCTCAAGCATAACATATTCGTTGAAAGGTCCACTGGACCTACACTCTTTACCAAAGTCCCCTATGAATAAAAAAAGGTATCTCCTATGTTTTAAAGTCGAGAAAGGTAGTGTATTTTTCTAAAAATGTGAATCTTGTTTACATAGGTTTTTACTTATAGTTTTCCACTTTATCACTTATGAAAGTATACGAGTCTGTTCTTGACCATTATGCCATTTCTAACAGTGCATTCTAATTGTTATCTTTATGGTCATTTTGGCAGTTTGCTTTTCGTTAAAACCTTTAACCTAGTAGTTAGAGGGAACTCGACTTACACATCAGTTATATATATATATATATATATATATATATATATATATATATATATATATAAAATAGGGTTGATTGGGATGACGAGGTTTAGCGCTGAGGTTCAACCTCCCATGTGGCAGGACAACTCGACACTAGAATTGATGTCCTACCGAGTTCGAACCCCTTTTTGTCTAGCAATACCTCATCCCAGCTAAAATGACAGGGATTTGCACTCACATTATTTATGGTTAGGTTAAATGTGAGATCATTCTAGTCCCTAAACATCATAACATCTCTCGCTCAGAAGTTATTAGGGTTATGTCATAGTACTGATTCCTAGGTTGGTGTGACCAATGTGGATGCACCAAATGCGTTTAGATCACATGGGCATTGTACCCACACCTTCCGTCGCCATTACTATGATACGAGAGGTCACTAAGTTTCAACTTCCTTTGGCTCCTGTTGACACAGGGGAAGACCTAGGTTTCAACGCTACGAAAGTGCACCAACAAAACCCTAACTACTGGCCCTTTTGGAAACACCTGTGAAGTAGATGAAGTCTCACCTAAGGTAGAGGCAGGGGTGGTTGCAAGACTCAGGTGTATGAAACCTTAGCTGGGACACAACTTTGTGATTACAAGACTTAGGAGGCACTTAACATATTTCATTCATCAATATACATTCCTTATTATACTTCGCATAGAGTACAAAGAATCACAGTATTCTCTTAGATTTAAGGTTTCAACACTTAGCAACAGTAAAACAGATCAAATCCAATAGATTGACACTAAGCATCTTCATATATATATCAGATCCAACATTCATTCACAACTCAGAAGCACAAAGCATGAATAGATCTATCTAATCTCATCTAAGAACTTAGCAATACAAAACATCTATGAATAAGCACAAAGCATAACACACAGTATTTACATGGTTCACCCCCACCCTGGGGCTACGTCCACCAAATCTTCTTATTTATTAGCTTTAGTCAATTAAGTTACAACACAGAGCTATCAAATCCTCACTCCGCATAGGACAAGAGATCTGCGCACACCTCGCCAGATCCTCCTTCCCCTAGTAGATCTAGCACATAGCCTTCTTACAATTTTTGCACTTATCACTTACAACACTTGCACTCAGCTCTGCAGGTCAATCACATAGGTTACTTCTAGCAGTAAGCCCATTAACTACCACAATGATGATGACTACTTACATCACCTAGCTACTTATTTATACATTACAAAAGTGGTCCTAAGCATGGGTAAACCCACAGGCCGACATCCCTTTCCCATTACATTATCCCAAAAACCCAAAAAGGACCCAAAGTGGGTTGAGATCCCATGATCTCTACTTTGTCTTGCGCACTTCCTTCGATAGGGCATCGAAGTCCCAAAAACAGTCAAATATGACCAAGTATATCCCAAAACATGGTCAGGGGCCAACAACTCCTATGCATTTTGTAAAACTTCCTGTATTAACCTCTACAAGGTTTTTCTCTGGGTGTAAAACTAGAAAGGTGACTAGATATGTTCATGTTTTGTGTACAACAAGGAGATGGATTCGTGACCATCTGGTTCTTCTCTTTTACCATGTAAGCTCGCCTCTTATTCTAATGAATTTGCTACCCTGTGAGTAATTAGTTCAAAATATCAGTCATTAAATGAAATTTTTGGTAACTAAAGGGTTGAGTCTTGCTTATCATTTGTTTTCTGTGAATAATCCATCATTTCTCTATGTTTTGTAAGACTGTAACCCGTCTCACGACGGTCACAATACTAGCCTTTCCTACAAGGGATCCACCCTTCACTCATGATCTTCGTTGAGGTTTTATAGTTGGTTTACTAGGTGGTTTAGTTGCATGAGTTTAGGGATAACCCCATCATATTGTTAATTATTTTGTCAATATTATCTATCCTTACACTACTCTTTAAGCTCATTCTGGTATGTTATCATTTGAATTCGTTCATGGAATATCGAACACCAAGACACCCGAGGATGAAACTGGTCGGAATTTCTACATTACCCTAACATTTCATACCTATAGCGTGTAGTTATCCTCTTTGTGTTCTATTAAATTTATCTGTGCAAAACCATGAGGGTTTTTTCCAACAAAATCGGACGTCGACTTTTATCTCTTAAGCTTGAAATTTAGACAGGGGTTCCCGGTATACTTCTCGTCTGAGAATCCCTCTTTGACCAAATATTTCTCTGCGGTCACCCTTAAGTTTGTCAAAAGAACAAAACTCTGTGGTTATAGGTTACATAATTACTATTATGTTTTGATTTGGTCAAGATTTCTTGAGCCGACTCTAGAAAAGGTTACGTATCGGAACCCACTATGAAAATATTGCATCTTCGAAAAATAGGGTTTATAAAGCCATAGATTAATCATGTGACTGCGATAGGGTTTTCCTAATTGCTAGGTAATTTTAATAAAACAAGATCGAATTACCTGGTCCGAACTTGCACAGAGGATGTTATAGTCCTAAGACTTTCGTTGTGTGATTATTCCATAAATTGAACTGACTTCAGGGATCTACCCTACTCTCTGTTCCGGAAGTTTGTGATTTACTTATCAAATTTTACTTCGTTCGTGTAGAAGGAAAAGTAAATCATGGTTCCAGAATTTTGTTCTTGACTTCATTTCTTTATCATCAGTTTGTAAATTTGATAATTACAAGAACAATAATTCTCCATGCTTTCTACAGTCCGAATTGGTAATTTTTGTGGAACGCACTTCATACTGTGCAGAATTTACAGTTCTATTTATGCATTGAAACTTACATGTTTAGTAATGTTATATCTGTTTGTTAGCTTCTGAGTCATTGATTTAATTTGTATTCAGTTACAAGACTAATGATGGGACCCCTGTTTCCATTGCGAGGGTACCCATCAAAAGTTTCAAGATCCACTTCTCCCCTTTGGTTTCTGGATAGTTTTCTCAAGGATGCAAATGGGAAAAATACCCGCACCAACCTCAAGCTAAGCGTTTAATCGTGTATTAAATTTGAAATGTTTAATTTTCGTGAATTCATCCTGAAAATTATCCTAGCTTTGACATTTAATTTTTGTTGGTTTGTTCAAAACTTTGTTACTAATATTCTTGGTAATCCCTTGCAGGACTTAAATGCTCGGTGGCTTGGGGATTGATGAGGACATCACACTCGAGAGGTACTTGAGTTCCAACTTACAGTGTTGAAAGAAAAAAAAACCATCAAGGTTTTGTTGAATGAATACAGGTTCCACCCTAGGATACTATTATTGTGTTAGTTTTACACAAAGCTCCTATCGAAAAATGGTTACTTTTATCTTTAGTCCATAAGGAAAGATAGAGGGGAAACCCTCTATTGAATATGAATTTCACTATTTAATAGTTATTGTCACATATACTGTATAGAGTTTAAAGACTCGTTTAAGCATTGTGTCGACTTTGTAATAGGTAGCATGTTTTTATGTATTTGTGTCCCTAGATATTTGCTTTTGAAATTACTAAAAGGATAAGTAATGTAACCTTCTACTACATTTAATTCATTCAGATTTAATGGAAAATATATGTAATAGTCAATAATTATTTTACTATATATTATATATTCATATAGTACGGAAAATCTGTATGGTAGAAACATATATACATATATGTATTTCAATTATGATATTCACTCAAAAATTCATTTGGTAAATGTACAATTTAAATATTCTTCAAGCGAATATCTATACATGCAGATATAATTACAGATATGGTATAGGTTATACTTATCATGGTAATACTTCTGTTCAGTAATCTATAAACACATACACCGGTATTTCCTATAGATCTATACTTAAGAATAGTCAACCTGTAGCAATCTGAAATAATTTTAAGAATGTTTATACTTGAATCTATATTCATACTTATGCCAAATATTCCTAATATCAACAGTAAAATTGAACTGATATTTGTTTCCTATTGTGGAATTCATAGGATACATCATTTGAGTAGTAATCTTATACACATTCACCAACAACTATCACACACCGTAGTCTTCTTAGTTCTACTCACTGATAAATTCAAACTTTAAGGAAAACTTATTCTACAATTTGTTTCATTCTGCCAGACATTATCCAATAAAAACAATTCAACAAAAACAATAGATACGAGTACATATCTGAACAAAGTGTCAGGACAACAAATGGAACAACTAAGTTCCACCCAACCATAGAACATAATAGCCAATCCACTTACTTTGTTCACCCCTAGCCTGAGCATGAATCCATGAGGGCGAACCCCGAAGCTCCTCTTTCACTATATTCCTCTTTCAGATTCAAAAACTTTGCTTGCCTCAAACTCAGAAAATAGTGCTCATAATAGCAAGATATGTCCTTTTCCCCCCAGCATGGTAGGCAACGTCCTGCCTCCTCCCATATGCTATATATCAAAAAGCATATTGTGCCTAGGTTTTTTCCCCTTGGGAATTTTCACAGCTTTAAAAATCCCTGATTTTCAGGGGTTGTCGATGGCCAAATTCCTGATTCTCCACTTGTAAAATTCATCCATGAGGTAGTTCAAGCATGTTCCCCACTCTTGGAGTCATGGTCTCTCAGCAATAAATATAAAAAATATTTGTTTCTTACAAGTGTCATAGTCAAGGAGTTGGTTGGGCAAATCAAATCTTTGCCCAACAGTCACAATAATAAATTACAATTAACTAAATTACAAATTCAGAATTGCTATAAATGGCAATAATTTTCCAAAAACGAAAATAAATTCCTAAGTGCATTCAGGATTTAATAATAATTTATTTTTGGGGATATCACATCCTTTCCCCCTTCAGTACAACACTATGCTCAGTGTTGGTTCCTTTCTCGGAACAGGGTTGGATAAGATATTTACAAATCTTCCTCCAATTCCCAAGTGGCCTCCTCAGGACTAAAGTGCTTCCATTGTACTTTTACCTGGGCGACGACTTTGCTCTGTAGTGCTATTTATCTCCTGACCGAAATGCGTAGGGGTTCCACTTGGAACTCGCCTTCTGGTTCCACTTGCACCATGTTCCAATAGATCATGTGAGTAGGATCATGAATATAATTTTTTAACAAAGAAACATGAAATGCATTATGAATTTTCAGATTTGCAGGAAGTGCAAGTTGGTATGCCACGGGTCAAATTCAAGATAAGATCTCGAAAGGGCCACAAAACCTGGGTGCCAACTTGGAATAGTTTCCTAGCTCTAATGAACTTCTTCTTGCTTTGACTTTTAAATACACGTAGTCCCCAACTTGAAATTCCTGGTTTCTTCTTTTCAGGTCCGCGTAACTTTTTTGTGTGTCTTGAGCCTCTTTTCAATTTTGTTGTACTTTTCTTACCGTATTCTTCATTTCCCAAAGAATTTTTGTTCCCAGCATGATTCTGTCAACTGGGTTATCCCATCTAATCAGAGTTATACACTTTCTATCATACAATACTTCGAAGGGGCTCATCTTAGCCGATGTCTGGTAACCACTATTGTATGAAAATTCCACCAAGTGCAGGTAGTCTTCCCACTTACTTGGTTTCATCTTTACATACATTCGTAGCATATATTCCATGATTTGGTTTTTCCGTTCAGTCTGCCCATCCGTTTGTGGATGGTAGCTTGTGCTGCAATTCAAGTTAGTATTCAACCCAACAAACAATTCTTTCCAAAACGTATATGTAAATTTTATGTCTCTATCTGAAATCACCATTTTAGGAATACTATGCAATATAAAAATTTCCTTCATGAATATTTCAGTGATGTTAATATCTTTATAAGTCGATTTTACAGGAATAAAATGTGTAGACTTGCTAAGCTTATCAATTACTACCATAATTGAATCATTATGTTTATGAGTTCTAGGAAAACCTGTGATAAAATACGGTAATATCGTCTCCCATTTACATTCTGGTACATGGAGAGGATGCAGTAGGCCGGCTGGATGCTGGTGTTCAGCCTTCACCTATTAACAATCTTGGAATTTAGACAAGTATTCTGCTGTCTCGCCTTTCATATTAGGCCAATAAAATAACTTCCTTAGTGTTGTTACCATTTTCTGGTATCCCAAATGACCAAAATATGGTTTTCTGTGTACTTCGTCCAAAATTGTTAGATTTAATTCAATAGACTATGGTATGTATAACCTATTTTGAACCTAAGTAGACCATTTCTGTCCAAACTTAGATCTGTTCTCTCTAAATTTTCTGCATTATTTTGTAAATCTGCCATTGTTTTATTCTATTTTTCATCATTATTACTTGCAGCCTTTATCCTTTGCTCAATATTGCTTTCTTCCCTGCTAATGTTTATCTCAAACAACCCATGAATTATTCTACTTAAACCATCTGCCACTTTTTTTTCTTTACCCTTGATGTGTCTTACCTCAAAATCAAATTCGCTCAAGAAGGCCAACCATCTTGCTTGCCTTGCATTAAGGTTTGGTTGACTAAACAAGAATTTCACACCATTGTTATCAGTTAGTAACAGAATTTTTTTGCCCATTATATAGTGTCGCCACATTTTTAATGCATGGATGACGACTGCTAATTCCAAGTCATGAGTGGCGTAGTTTTGTTTCGTGCTCTTTTAGTTTTCAGGACTCGTAACAAATAACGTGCCCTTCTTGAGTTAGGACACCTCCCAAACCTTCTTTGCTCACATCCACGTAGACCGTGAAGTCTTTATCCAGGTCTGCTACCCTTAAAATGGGTGCATTTGTTAACAATTATTTTAACTTATTAAAACTATCCTGACATTTTTGTGACCAATTAAACTTGGTTCCCTTCTTCTGTAGGGATGTGATAGGGTATGCAATCTTAGAGAATCCCTCTATAAATCTGCGGTAGTACCCGACGATTCTCATTAATGACCGGATGTCCACTATGTCCTTAGGGATAGGCCATTCCATGATGGGTCTTATCTTCTCTGGGTCGACTGCAATACCTTCTTTAGATATTACATGTCCTAGGTACTTTATTTTCTTTTGATAAAAGTCACATTTGTCGAATTTAGCATACAGTTTGTGTTTTCTTAAATTTTGCAATACTGTCATTAGATGTTCTTCGTGTTCTTCTTATATTTTTGAATACACTAGAATATCGTCAATAAATACCAAAACAAACTTATCCAAGTACTGACTAAAAATGTTGTTCATTAAACACATAAATGTTGTTGGTGGGTTAGTGAGACCAAATGGTATAACAACAAATTCATAATGTCCATATCTCATCCTGGATGTTGTTTTACTTATGTAATCATCCTTTATTCTGACCTGGTGATAACTAGATCTTAAATCCAACTTAGAAAAAATCTTTTCCCCACCTACTTGATCAAACAAATCATTGATTCTGGGTAGGGGGTAATTTTTCTTAACAGTAATTTTGTTTAACTGTCTATAATCAATGCATAATCTTAGAGTTCTGTCTTTATTTTTAACAAAAAGGACTGATGCTCCCCATCACGAGACACTCGGCCTAATGTATTCCTTGTCCAACAATTCTTGTAGTTGAATCTTTAACTTTGTTAATTCTGGTAAGCTCATTCGGTAGGGTGCCTTGGATATAGGGGCTGAACCACGTAGTAGATCGATAGAGAAGTCTATCTCTCTTCTTGGGGGAAGTTCAAGTATTTCGTCTACAAACAAATCTCTAAATTCATGTAAGATGGAAAAATCTTCTAGGCTAGGTTTATGTTCTTTTTCCAATAGATTTGTAACTTGGATAGCGTAAATATGACAACCTTTACTCATGCACTTCTTAAATTTCATTGCTGAAATCTTCCTAACTGAGACTGGTTTTCATATTCCTTGTATTGTCCTAACAATGTTATTTTTGTCTTTGTAAGTGAGTGATTTTTCATAACAATCCAAAACTTCTTTATGCCTTTCTGACCAGTCCATTCGAATAATTATATCATAAGACCCTAACGATAGAATATTCATATTTATCTCTTTGTTTTGACCATCTAAACTGAACTCACAATCATAAATGAATTATGTTACCTTTCTTTTTGTTCCTATTTCTAGCTGTACTAGCCAAGAATTTGTATGCCTTACTTTCTTAACTTTATTTGAATCCACTACACCAGAAGTAACATAACTCAAGGTAGCTCCTGGATCAATTAAAATAGAAACATGATTATTGTTAATTTTACCGTCAACTTCCACTACAGTGGACTGGTGGTCAGCTTGTCGGCCCTCCATGGTTGCATTGATCCTATCTATGCTTCTTCCACATCTCCCACTGTAGAGGCCTCTTGCAGGTTATGAATTGTGGTCCTTTATGAAAAAGTTAGACGTGGATAGTTCCTCCTTAAGTGACGTTTTCCACATTCCCAACATTTTAATAGTTCTTTGGGGCTGTCCCCAAACTTCTTTGTTCCATGATTAACTGGTTTACCTCCCCCTTGGTTGTTCAGGTTATTGGAGTGAAAGTATTTCCTTGGAAAACTCTTTGTTGCATTTCGGAAAGGGGTGGGTTGATATACCTTCTTCTGCTGCTTCATTCTATCTTGTTTCTTATCTTTCCAAGCCTTGGGAAATTCAGACCATTGTTTGTCTTGGTCGTAACACAGTCGAGCCTTCCTAAAAACTTCACTTAAGCTCTTGGTGTTGTCAAATTCAATCTTGTCCTTATACGACCATGGTAAGGAGCTTAGGAACTACTAGATTTTTACTTTGTCCTCCCACATATAAGGCACGAACCTTAATAATTCCATATATTTGTTTATCAGGTCATCCATAGTCATTTGACCAAGTCTTATCTCATAAATCTCTTTGGTCTTTATTTCATAGTAACTTTCAGACAAATATTGTTTCTTAAAGTATTTCTTGAAGTCCTACCACTCCATCTATTTTTCCTTTTGTCCCTTGGCCAACTTCAGGTCCTGCCACCATATACTTTCTTTTCCTTTCAAGTTGTAGATGGTCATTCTGACCCTCATGTTGCTGGAATAATTGTATATATGGAAATACTTTTTGATGTCTAGTAAACATGCTTCATCCTCCTCCCCTATCCTAGATTCCCCATCAAAGGTGGACAGTTTGATTTTATTAAACTCTCCCTCCAGGTGGTCCACCCATTTCCTCTTTCTTCATGTGGTTGTTTTATTTGTTGCTGATGGTGTGCCTTCAGAAGAGTTGTCCCCTTTTTGTGCTTCAGGACCAGAATTCTTGGAGGCTCTTTTGCTGACCTATTCTTCCTAGTTATTTTATTTTGGGATCTTCTTTGTTACTATGCTACACAACAGTACTTCATTTATTTCTTGTTGTTCTTGTTGTGCCTTTTTCAGTTTCTCATTGTCTGCCTTGAAAACTTGCAGTTCCACAATAAGGTTTTTCATGGTTTCCAAAAATTGGGTGGCAGAACTTCCTTCACTGTTCTGTCTAGGTTCTCTAGTAGGTCCTTGCTCGGGATTCTCCTCAAGTCTGATCTCTTATTCATTTTGTGATGCCATTAACACAACTGAAATAATTTTTTATGTTTTTAACAGTAAATGTTTTGTTAGTTTTTCATTAAACATAAAGCATGTGCAAAGCAAACATTTGTGTCCCTGTTTAATGTCCAAGTGTTGTAACCTTTGCTCTGATACCATATGTAATGTAACCCAAATTTACCTAAATAAAAAAAAAATTGATAGTTGTGTTACCACTTTTCATTCTAATATATTTAATCGTTTTAAACCTGTAATTGCTAATAACATGTTGATGACCTTCTCGCGAAGTCAAACTTGTTAAGTTAATTCAATACATATCACAAAAGTCGTCTTGACTAACGAGAGATTTATTTATCCATGAAGGAACTGTGATTTGGTTATCTCCACCAGTATATAGGAAATATAACCTAACATGGAAATCTTTTTTTAACCAAATCTTCATACCTTCCATGTCATGTCCAATGAAGGAGTACAAGTAACTTACCACAACACTTCCCTTACCAAAATATTATTTTCTTGTCTATACTTTAAAATCTCAAGCATAACATATTCGTTGAAAGGGTTGGTGGACATACACTCTTTACCGAAGTCCCCTATGAATAACAAAAGGTATCTCCTATGTTTTAAAGTTGAGCAAGGTAGTGTATTTTTCTAAAAATGTGAATCTTTTTAACATAGGTTTTTACCTATAGTTTTTCACTTTATCACTTATGAAAGTATATAGGTCTGTTCTTGACCATTATGCCATTGCTAACAATGCGTTCTAACTGTTATCTTTATGGTCATTTTGGCAGTTTGTTTTTCATTAAAACCTTTAACCTGGTAGTTAGAGGGAACTTGAGTTACACGTCAGTTACATATATATATATAACAGGGTTGATTGGGATGACGAGGTTTAGCGTTGAGGTTCGACCTGCCACCTAGAAGGAAAAATTGACACTATACCGGATGTCCTACCAAGTCAGCCCCCCTTTTTGTCCAGCAATACCTCAGCCCGACTAAAATGACATGGATTTTCACTCACATTCTTTATGGTTAGTTTAAATGTGGGATCAGTCTGGTCTGTAAACGTCATAACATCTCTGGCTCAGAAGTTATTATAGTTCTGTCACGGTATTGATTCCTAGGTTGGCGTGACCAATGTGGATGCGCCCAGCATGTTTAGATCACATGTCCACTGTACCCACACCTTTCGTCATCATTACTCTAATACGATAGGTCACTAGTTTTCAACATCCTTTGTCTCCTCAACCAAGGATCCCAACTAGGGGAACACCCACCTAGGGCGCACAAGTCAATCACCTAGGCGCAACCCATTTTCAAATTTTGATGTTATTTAATTAAAAATATGTAAATAAATAGTTCCCTCGGTATATAAGGTGAACCAAGACTCATAATAAAGCATTCTCAACTTTTTTCCGGAAGCTATGTGTCTCATTTGATTTTATTTATGAGTTTACATTTTACGTTTACTGCATTTCCATTTTTTGGGTTTCTCAGGGTTAACCAATCTTCCTTCCTTCATGGATACATCTTGGTGAATCTATTTTCCATGCTTCCACCTCTGAGAGCCATCTTAATCCATTAACTAGCTAATCTCTTAGGTAGAAAATCGTTTCCTGCAAGTTTCTAAGGCAGAAAGGAGGGCGCACCAACCTAGGGTTTGCGCTCCTGCTGGTTTTTTCGTTTGTTGGGATGGAGTACACCCTCTTTTATGGATACACTTAGATTATCCTACTGATATATAGGGGTTACACTGAATATCCACATCCCCTTTTCCACTCCCAAATCATCCCGACTTTGGATCTCCATTGCATGGTCGCCCAAACCAATGGTGCGCACCTGTTTCGATTTGCACCCCTGAGGAGTTTTTTGTGAGAAGACGGACTATGGCTTGTGTGGTCACCTTATCATGTAGATCACCTTATTGGGTATATCAATTGGTATCAAAGCCTCAAGATCCATGGAAAAGCTTATGATCTTCAAGATTGAGCCAAATTTTTTTGGGGATTTTTCATGAAATAGTCCAAATTTTGCCCATTTAAGGGTTTACATATTCATGCAAGAAGCTTGATAGATATCATATCCCCAAGGGTTCCTAGATATCCATTGCAATAGAGAGGAGTTCCATAGATCTAAAATAATACATATCTCTCCCTCTAGACCATTTCAGCTAAGTTGCTTTAGGGTTTTGCATCCTCTGTTCCCAAAACAGAGCTAGACCCATTTTTCAGTATTGCAAACTATGTGCACCTTGATATTAAGATGGCCTCACAATGCCTCCATGAAAATATCACTTGGCAGTAGACTCAAATTCCAACACTTCAAATCCTATCCAAGATCTTGTCTCTTTCCTCAATGAGTTGCTCAGAATGCAACAACAAAACAATCCAGACCCCTTCCGGTTGAACACTCGAATCCAACTACCCAAATTTGTTGGTCAAACCAATGGATAAGTTGTGTATTCTTGGATTTTTAGCCTCTCCACCTATTTTAATACATGTCCAGGCCTCACTGAGGAAATAAAGCTCCATATTGCAGCCTTGAAATTAGAAGGACTTGCACAAACTTGGTGGGACAAAGAGCAAGAGAAGACCACATTTGTTATAGATATCGGGTATGCTCCACAATCTTCTACCTCCAAAGCCATCAAAACTTGGGCTCGACTTTTCGGAGATTTGAGAAATGACTTCTACCCACCCAGGTATGTGTAATCCTTGTGGATCATATTCTAGATCCAAAAGAGGTACTCATATTAAAGTTTGTTGTTTTTATTAATTCAGTTCTGTCAAGAAGTAGAGTTGTTTGAAAATCCAACTTTAGACAAAACATTTAAGATATATTTGGCTATAGAAAGGAAAGTCTCTCCTATAGGTCGTACTCCTTAGTCTCGCCCCTACACCAACCCCTTTGCCTCTAAACTATCTAACTCCAATCCTTCATCTCTCTTTCCACCTCCTCGGGCTAAAAACCCCACACCCAATACAAATACAAGGACACCCTAGTGCTCATTCCATAAGACTAATTCACACAATTCCTCATATTGTCAAATCCTCCAAAATATAAAGACCAACAAAACCCTAATGACTAAGCTCATTGCTCCCTCCCAAGTGGAAGATACTGAAGAAGTTCCTCTGGACAATCCCATAGAAGTGGATCCCTCACTGATTTTCATGACCCGTGAAGATTCAAACTCATCCATCCAACCCCTCTTCACTCATAATTGCCAAATTAAAAACTGGCTGGATTTACTAATTATGGACAATGGAAGCCAGAAGAATTTGGTGTCTCAAGACCATGTCAACCACCTTAATCTAGTTACTACTCCACATTCACAACCCTATCAACTTGGATGGGTCTAGAAGGATGGCCCTCGCCTCTTAGTTTCTAAGCATTGCTTGGTCACTTTTTCCATAGGTCAATTCAAAGATACTGTCCTCTATGATATCTCCCCCTTGTATTGTTTGGATTTGCTGCCAGGTATCCCATACAAAACCCAAAGAAATGTTATCTATATGGCCAAATCCCACTAGTACAAAATTACCAAAGAAGGCCACATTTATATCTTAACTGCAACAACACCCAAACCCCCCTGCTACCAAATAACAAATCCTGCATGTACATTTTAAAAAATGTGTCTCTCTCTGTTTGGTGCACCCACTAACACCAAAAAATACCACTCACCTTGTTCCTAAAACAATGAATCCCCTCCACCAAGAGTTTCTAGAGGTATTTCAACCTCCGGAGGGATGACCCCCCTAATGACACATTAACCATTCCATTCATCTCATCCCCATATCTGCTTTACCTAACACCCCCACTTACCGGTTTTCCCCAAAATAAATAGAGGAAATGAAAAGACAATTTACTGAACTCATCAAATCTGGCCACATCCAACCATCATCTTCTCCCTATGTTTCTACCGCATTTTTCATCCCCAAAATAGAAACTTTAGAAATGCGCCTTGTCACTGATTACCGAGCCTTGAACAAAGCGACAAACAAAAACCATTACCCCCTACCCCGGATTGAGGATCTACTCGACACCCTCTAAGGAGCTAAGTGGTTCACTAAATTGGATTTGACAACCAACTACCATCAGGTCTAAATGAACTCAGATGATGTTTGGAAAACAACGTTCAAGACCAAATTTGGTTTTTTTGAGTGGAAAGTGATGCCTTTCGGCCTCACCAATGTCGCAGCCACTTTTATGAGGCTCCTCAATGACATCTTCAGGGCACATTCGGGTCAATTTTTGGTCATCTACTTATATGATATTCTCATCTTCAATTGGACATGAGACACTCACATGCAACATGTCTGACAAGTTCTCCAAATTATCTGAGAACACAAGTTACAAGTCAAAGCAAAGAAGTCATATTTTGGTCAGACTTTAGTTCCATATATCAGCTTTTTGGTCATCTCATAAGGTATTCAACCAAATCCAGCCTGCATCCAAGCATTGAAGAATTGACCCCTACCTTCTTCAGCTAAGGATCTCAAAATATTTATGGGTGGGATCAATTTCTATCATAAGTTCATTCCCTCTTTTTCACATATTGCTCATCCTTTGCATCAACTCTCAAATACTTCTTCTACATTCATCTGGACTGTTGGCATAGGGGCAGACCCAGGGCTCAACACTTCAACAATGTACCAACAAAACCTTAACTACAGGCCCTTTCGGCAACACCTGCAAAGCAAATGAAGTCTCACCCGAGGTAGAGGTATGGGTGGTTACAGGACTCAAGTGTCTGCAACCTAGTTGGGACACAGACCTGTGATTACAACACTCTAACAAAGAACTTAGCAATTATAATTCAATAGTATTTAACCCTTATTCATAATGTAGATAAACCCTAATTGTAGAGCAACACAATATTCAACAAGATCTAACACATTCAAGCACTAAGCACATGGAAATAGATCATATCTAGCATTCGTTCACATCACTAAGCACTAAGATATCATATTAGATGCATCTAAACATACATTATTGCGTTAAGCATAAATCACATCAATCACATATCAATCAAATGAACAAATAAATCACAACACAGGATATGCATGGTTCACCACCAGTGGGGGGCTATGTCCACCAACTCTTCTTCTTATTTATTATCTTATGTCAATCATCTTACATGAACAAAGCCTCAAAACCCACTCTACATAGGACAAGAGATCTGCATGCACCTCTCCAGATCCTCCTTCCCCGATCTAGGTCATAGCACAAAGCCTCCTTACACAGTTTGTATACAAGCCTCTTACAATAACTTGCACGTAGCTCTGCAAGTTTTGACACATAGAACACACAAAGCCTCTAGATACGCACTAAGCCAATATTACTAGATCTAGTCTCTTGAGTCTAGTATCTTATGGATATTGCTTCTTACATCGCCTAGATATCTATTTATACTTTACAAAATGGCCCTAAGCATGGGTAAAACCCATGGGCCGACAACCCATACCCGTTAGATAAACCCTAACTGAAAAATTACACCAAAGGTGGAGAGATCCCACGATCTTTGCTTCACCTTGTGCTCCAACTTCAACCATCCTGTCGAAGTCCCAAAATTGTTCAAACATGACCAGCATTTCCAAAAAACCTGGTCAAGGGTCATCAGGCCCCCAACACTCACCTGTGACTCATCTCAAGTCACTCTGACCTAGGTAGCTCTGCCTCAAACGCCTTGACCTTGACTCGAGCTACTTCATCCTGCTTCTTCGCCAGAGCCTCTTTTTTGAAAAACTCCTGAATAAATTTCTCATTCACTGGTCCTGCTAAGCATTGTTCCACCGAAGTGACCACTTGTTCCAATTTTTCACCTCGTCATTCAATCTCCTCAAAAAGTATGCAAGCTTCATCCTCCACTGGCTAGAGTCTCTGGGTCACTTCTAGGACTTTACTCTAGATGGCATGGACTTGTTGTTGAACAGTGCGATGTTCCTGGGATCTTTTCATCCTATCGACTGCTTAAAGTAGCTTCAACTGCACTTCCATTGTTGTTGCTTGCTTCTTTGCTTCCTGGAGCTATGACTCTAGTGTCCTTAGTTCAAGGTCCTCTATGAGGCTCTTGTAAGTCTACACACTTTGATTGCTGAGTTGTTTGCATTCCAAGGGTAAGGCATTGATTCTCTCAACTGAGCTTTGGGTAGTTTTTTCTCTTTGATCACGTACTTCCTGTGGAGTACTTGGTATGTCTTGTAACTCTAGTTCTGTTACTTACTATTGAAGTTATTGAATGGCTTCAGTAATCTTCATCACTTGGCTTTCCACTGGGTATTCTTCCTTCTTCTCTAAGCCTATCACATAGAAAACTTCTCTCATGACTGCTTCTTTAACTCCCATCTACTCCATGAGCAACTATCCTTTCTCCTCCTAGATTTATGCTCTATCCTCTACGAACTTCGCTTGGAGGTTGTCCTTTTCTTGCTGTGAAACCTGTCATTTCTCAGTGGCTTCCGCCTTTTCTTGCTTATGGGCCTCTTTGGCCTATTAGTTTTCCTCCTGGACATGAAGAAGTTTATCTTTGGTCACATTTTCTATTCTGCATAGCTAGGCAAGCTCATCTCCCAATTCAATTCCTTCAAAAGATGGTGGTGCAGTAGACACTGTGCGGTTGGATTAAAGGGCTTGTTGTGCCCCTTTCAGTTCTTCTTCAATCCTATCGTACATGGTTTCTTATTTCGCTTCATTGTGCTGTAAAATATCCTCTGAAGTGTCTGATACAATGGTGATGATAAGACCAATGTCATCCATTGTGAGCATACTGTGGAATGGAGGTTTACTAGCCTTGTACTTCTTCCGCGATGTAAGTTTTGTGGGGGACCCCTTTCTTTTCTTGGATGTCTCAGCCTAAACAATGGGATCCTCAAGTGGTGTTACTTCACCTTGCTTTTTCTTGTATTCTTCATCATTGTTCTCTTCCTTGTCTACTTCGTCACCCCCTCCTCCTCTAAGTGAATCTGAACCAGTCTCTTTGGATGTGTTGTTCAGCTTTTGTACCTCTTATGTCTTCTTCCTTCTATTTCTACTAGGTGCATCATACTCTTTGTGAGTGACCAAAGGTCTTCCAATGAGGTCGGGGTCAGATAGTTCTACCTTGTCAACTGGGATGAGGAAATTTGCAGGCCATTCCTTAGTTATTTCTTCCATGTCCTCCTCTGTGAGCTTATAGTAGGATTGGAGCTCTTCTTTATGTTCATCTCCACGCATAGTGATGTAAATAAAATGTCTATCTACAAGAAACTTCACATAGGGCCTAAACCTATGCATGGTATTTGACGTCATGTGAGGGAAAGACTCAATAGACCTCTTTAGCTATAGGTAATAGGTGTGGAACACCGCCTTTGACTGCCATTGTTTTTCCATGTCGCTCGAATACCAAAGCATGGTGAACTTCGCAACTAGTGGTTTGGATGGCTCAATCCCAGTGAAGGTCTCACCTTCCACCATCTCCCAATCAATGAACACGATGAGGATCAACAACCAACTGAAGTGAAACTTGTATCCCTGATCCTGAGCTTCGCGACAATCCTTCTCTAACTTGTTGACAAGGTATCTCGCCCAGTTCATTTGTAGCCTTTCCACTGATTTTCCTATGAGGTTGACGACAAACCCTGCGACCTGCGTGGGTCTGCTCTTTCATACTAGCTTACCAACAATCAGCTGGTAGACTAGGCACATTGGACCATTATGGATGGAGGCAACCTTGTAGCCTCGCTTCTCTTTTTCCAATTCTCCATAGGTGTCTTTGATTGTCTCTGTCAGGGTGCGGTCTGCAACCTTCCCTAGGTAAAAGTATTATGGGTCTGGTCTTTGCATTCTTAATCCAATGATCCTATGGATCAACATCAGATCTACGGTGATGTGTCTATCTAGCCATAAATAACCTCCATGGAAGCATGACAACAAAATCTTAACTCACGCGTTAACCTCCTGGTACCTTCCAAAGCGTGGTAACCTCGTCACGTTGAAGATCATGGACCTCACGATGTCCATGGTCCATGGGTTGGGGATTATCTTTGACTTCTTCCCCTTTGTCTTGGTTAGATACTTATGCAGCACAAGAATACCATAGTTCTTGCGATCTCCAAGGTTGTAATCGCTAATCTTCAGTGTCAGAATCTTATCTAGTTGTGGCTTGAATGCCCATATCCCCTTCAGGAAGTACGTAGTAATCAAAATGTAGTCGAAGTACCTTGGGACACTGTAAAGAATCACCGCGCTAGCCAGAGGTAGGATGTAGTCAGGCAGGATTGATGGGATGATATTTTCATTCACCAAGTCATCACGATGATTGGTTCGTTTCTCTGTCGCATCTCAAGATGGTCCAAATCCACGAGTAGTCGATGGGGATTCTTGCACTCCTCTCATCGATGAAGCTTAAATTCCCATGGACATCACCTTCTCAGTCATGAGGTCTATTAGGATTTCTTCAACAAACTTTTCTACTGCGCTAATTTTGTCCGACATGCATGCTCGCGATCAAGTATCTCAGGTCGATGATCGAACACTCAAGTGAATAGAAGGTGGTGAGGTCTCAATAGGTACAACATTCTAACAATGAATTCTTTGTGGGCTCTGATACATTTCAAAAAAATGTTCTCGGTGCAACATTCGACGGGATAAATAGACAACGCTATAATGGATCCCTCCAACAGGTAGGAATGCCTTAATCAATGTAGTTCCATACATTATGGTGTGGTCACAATGGTCCAATGGCGAACGTTCCGGAAGTAACTTTGTTACTAACTATTTCTGGAGCGTCGGTCTAACAGTCGGTACACCTCCAACGGTTATATTACTCCGCTGTGGCGAAGTGCCAATATGCATTGTTCTAATATCCTGATGATGTTAAAGTTATGTCTATCTTCCTTCTGTGAAGTCCTTTCTGGTACCTCTTGCAATTTTTCTATCTTTTCTTTCTTCTTACTGAGGTTTCTAGCCTTCTTCCCTGTGATCGTAGTTACTTGGTTCCTTTTTTCCATTATGATTCTTTTTTGTACTTAACATAGTATCTTCACGCTGACGAGATTCTTTCATAAGGTTCGATAGTAATACTTCTTTTTTTTGGAGTAGGTTCTCTATTCTCTTGCATGGATATATTTCTCAAGCCTTCTTGTGTTCTTTCAACTTCGACATCGTGATATATGGTTCTTAGTAGCTTTGAATTGTCCTCCTTATCTTCTATTAAGAATGTTATTCTTCTAGCCATGAAATCCCTTAGTTCTTGTTTTTTCTGTTCTATAGCTTCCTCTTCTTGTTTCCTTCCGAGTTGATCTTTCTCAATCCAAGTTTTTCCTATCAAAAGAGAAAATGGAGCATTGTTCTCAATTAAATTAATGACCTCTAATTCTTCCTTTGTTGAATATCCATGATCACTCATAGGTATCTAGGTAAGCCTTCCACATAGGGTTATCAATTTTCCTTTAAACAATCCTATTTCTCCCAATGAAGGAACCATAGCAGGATTTCCCAAAATTTCCCAAGTTCTTTCTGTCATGATATTCACATGTGTTTTTGCATCCAATATACAGTCTATGTCAAAGTCTCATATTCTTTTTTCTATACATTCTTTCTCTTTTAAAATCTCGGATAAACAGATATCTCTGTGATCATTCAGGGTTTCTTTCATCGGCAACAATATAATCTCTGATTCTTTCTGGGGTTCTATCATATGCTTAGTTTCTTGGCCTTCCTCGGGGTTTTCTTATCTCATATTCATCTTCTCAACTTTAACAATCATTCTAGGGCAATCCATAACTTCATGATCCAAAGCTTTTCAACAAAGACAAGTAGGGTTTCTACCAGGCCATTCCTTAACAAGATGTCTCGTTCTTCTACAACTGTAACAAAGAGTTAGCCCTCTCTTTGTTTTAAACTATCCCCAACATTTATTGTACCATGCGCTAAGATCATAGTGAGGAACCTGAATTTTTTTTCTCTAGGATATTGAATCCATTTGTTAGTCCAAACATTCTTTCTATGCATAGGAATAACATATCTTTCACTATTTCTATCAGATCTATTCATTTGATATCTTCTTTCTTCTAGATGTGCCCTAGATTTCATACTACGGAAAAATCCATCAAACATACCTAGCTCCATTCTTTCGAAGCAAAATTTTTCACTTATCTTACCTTTATTAGATCACAGAGATTTAAGATCTTACCTCTTTTCTTCAGTTTTGATTCCTTTCTTAGCACAAAGCTTCACAAGTTAAGTAGAATATTTCCTACTAGGTCAATAGATCTATGCACGTAGCTTTCTCTTTTCTTGAGTTCCCAGCAATCACAGTTTCAGGTCCCGACAATGGACCCATTTGTTGGCAGAGGGGAAGACCTAAGGTTCAATGCTTCAACAATGTACCAACAAAACCCTAACTACTGGCCCTTTCGGAAACACCTGCGAAGCAAATGAAGTCTCACCCAAGGTATAGGTAGGGGTGGTTACAAGACTCAAGTGACTGCAACCTAGCTGGGACACAGATATGTGATTACAACACTCTAACAAAGAAATTAGAAATTATCATTCATTAGTATTTAACCTGTATTCACATCACAAATAAAAACTAATTGCAGAGCAGTGTAATATTCAACAAGATCTAACACATTCAATCACTTAGCACATGTAAATAGATCAGATATAACATTCGTTCACATCACTAAGCACTAATCTATCATATCAGTTGCATCTAAACTTACATTACTGTGGTAAGAATAAATCACATCAATCACATATCAATCATAATGCACAAAGAAATCACAACACAGGATATATGTGGCTCACCCCCAGTGCGAGGCTATATCCACGAACTCTTCTTATTCTTTATTATATTTTGTCAATCATATTACATGCACAGATCCTCAAAACCCACTCCACATAAGACATAAGATCTGCGTGCACCTCTCCATATCCTCCTTCCTCGAGCTAGGTCACAACACAAAGCCTCCTTACATAGTCTGTACACAAGCCTCCTACAATAACTTACACTTATCTCTGCATGTTTTGACACATAGCATGCACAAAGCCTCTAGATTTGCACTAAGCCAATCTTAGTAGATCTAGTCTCTCGAGTCTAGTATCTTATGTCTACTGCTTCTTACATCGCCTAGATATCTATTTATACTTTACAAAATGGGCCTAAGCATGGGTAAAACCCATGGGCCGACAACCCATACCTGTTACATAAACCCTAACCCCAAAATTCCACCAAAGGTTACAAGATCCTGTGATCTCCACTTAGCCTTGCGCTCCAACTTCAACCATCCTATCGAAGTCCCAAAATTAGTCAAACATGACCAGCGTTTCCACAAAACCTGTTCAAGGGCCAACATGGACTAAAGAAGAAACTATTCACTTTTCTTAGCTCAAAGACACCCTCTTCTCATCCCCTGTATTACACCTTTCGAACCTCTCCCAACCTTTTGAGATTGAGTCTGATGCCTCACAATATGTTATTGGTTCCATACTTAAACAGGGATGACACCCCATTTCTTACCACTCTGAAACCCTGTCCGAGGCAAAGAAAAAGTATAACACCTACGACAAGGAATTTTACAGTCTGGTTCAAGTGCTCAAGCAATGGAGCCATTATTTGTTGGGTAAAGAAATAATTTTGCATACAAACCACCACCCTTTGATTTTCATAAACTCTCAATCCAATATTTAGGAACAAAGGCACATTTAATGGGCCTCCTATATTGAACAATTTCACTTAGTCATCAGATATAAGAAAGGCACTTCTAATAAGATGGTTGATTTTCTAAGCCGACCTCCCACTCAATTTCTTTCAATTCTAGAAGTGTGTAGTGATACCTATGACACATTGAAAGATCAATATGCTACTTACCCTGACTTTTGAGATATTTGGGGGGATTGAAAAGTCCCACGATGATCAATCAGACCCCCTTCCTAGACTACACTACTCGAGATGGGTGGCTCTATAATTTGAATTTGTTATGTGTTCCACACTCAGAAGACCACCTCTTTCTCATCAGGGAGGTGCATACTTCATCTTATGGGGATCACTTCAGTACCACAAAGACCATCCAACATCTGCAACGCCATTTCCATTGGCCTTCGATGAAGCCTCAAGTTGAGAAATTTATCAGAGCCTGTGCATTATGCTCACAATCCAAGACCTCCAACCATAAGCATGGGGTATATCAACCACTACCTCTTCCTTCTCAGCCTTGGGAGTCAATATAAATGGACTTCCTCAGTTGACTTCCAACAACCCAAAAGAAAAATGATACAATTTGGGTAGTGGTATGCCGCTTCAGCAAAATGGCACTTTTTATCCCATGCACAAAGACTACTACAACAGTGCAAGAAACATAACTCTATTTCCGACATGTCTGGCCCCATTTTGGCCTCCCAAGAACTATCATCTCAGACAAAGATTCTCGCTTCCTCAAAACATTTTGGAAGACAATATGGGCATTATTGGGGTTCCACCTTAATTTTTCTACTACATTCCATCCTCAAACAGATTCCCAAACATATATTGTCAACAGAGTATTGGTTCATTCTCTCTAAACTCACTTTGAGTGCAACAAACAATGGGACAATTACTTGCACATTCTACAATATAGCTACAACAAGGAAACAAATTCTTCTACAAAATTTTCACATTTTAAAGTCTTCTCGGGCTTCCAACAAACATCTCCAACTGAGATCCCACTCACTTGGGCTCCTCAAGGTACCTTCCATCAATAGCAGGAACAAATATCATCACAATGATTTCTCAAACAAATTACACAACACCACACCACAATAATTGAAACACTCAAAGCAGCTCAAGAGCGTGCCAAGAAGCGTCATGACAAACAAAGGACCTTCATGTCCTTTCAACTAGGAGATAGAGTCTGGTTACACTTTGATAAGAAGTGCTTCAAAGGACACCATCACAAGCTTCTGCCAACAAGATATGTTCCATATACCATCCTCGACAAGATTGGAGAAAATTCTTATAGGTTTGATGTGCCACCACAACTGGGAATCCACAATGTCATCAATGTAAATCACTTAAAGTTGTTTGAGCCTCCCCTCTTGGAAGAACCAGTCACCATCACTCATTCAGTGGACAAAATTCTAGATTTCCATCTCCCGTTGGCCAAAGACACTCTACTGGACACTGAGACTCGCTCTACAAGGCACCAAACATACACATCATATATGGTAGCCTAAAAGGCCAAACTCCAGCTCAGGAAAAATGGATCACAACTCAAGTATTGCACAACAAGTTTCCTCAACTTCTCATGGAATCCGAGACGCTTCCAGATCTAAACAGGGAGGAATTGGGCAGAGGATCCCAACTAGGGGAATGCCCACCTAGGGCGCACAAGTCAATCACCTAGGCACAACCCATTTTCACCTTTTGATGTTATTTAATTAATCATATGTAAATAAATGGTTCCCTCAATATATAAGGTGAACTGGGACTCATAATAAATCATTCTCATCTTTTTTCCTGAAGTTCTATGTCTCATTTGGTTTTATTTATGAGTTTACATTTTACGTTTACTGCATTTTCATTTTTGGGGTTTCTCATGGTTAACCAGTGCGCCTTCCTTCATGGATGCATCTTCATGACTCTGTTTTCCATGCTTCCACATCTGAGAGCCCGCTTACTTCATTATCTAGCCAATCTCTCAAGCAGAAAATCATTTTCCTGCAAGTTTCTAAGGCAGAAAGGAGGGCGCACCAACCTGGGGTTTGTGCACTTGTTGGTTTTCTCCTTTGCCGAGATGAAGTGAGTGTGCCCTCTTCTATGGTTGCATTGAGCTTCTCCCTCTAATCTCTGGGGGTTACACTGAGATAGCCACATCCCCTTGGCCACTCTTAGATCATCCCGACTTTGGATCTCCATTTCTTTGTCACCCAAACCAATGGTGCAACCCTGTTTCGATTTGCGCCGCTGAGAAGTTTTTGGTCAGAAGCCGAACTATGGCTGGTGTGGTCACCTTCTCATATATATTGCCTTGTTGGGTAGAGAAACTCCTATGCATTTTGTAAACATTCCCGTATTAACCTCTGTAAGGGTTTTCTCTTCACATAAAACTAGAAAGGTGACTAGATAGGTTCATGTTTTGTGTACAGGAAGGCGATGGATTTGAGACCGTCTGGTTCTTCTCTTTTACAAGGTAAGGTCACCTCTTATTCTAATGACTTTTCTACCATGTGAGTAAGTAGTTCAAAATATCAATCATTAAATGAAAGTTTTGGTAACTAAAGGGTTGAGTCTCGCTTATCATTTGTTTTATGTGAATACTCCATCGTTGCTTTGTGTGTTGTAGAACTGTAATCCGTCTCATGGTGGTAACGATACTAGACTTTCCTATGAAGTATCCACCCTTCACTCATGCTCTTCATTGAGGTTTTGTAGGTGGTTTACCAGGTGGTTCAGTTGCATGAGTTCAGGGATAACCCCATTGTATTGTTAGTTCTTTTTTCGATAGTATCTATCCTTAGACTACTCTTTAAGATCATTATGGTACATTATCGTTTGAATTCGTTCACGACATATCGAACGTTGAGACACCCAAGGATGAAACCTGCTTGAATTTCTACGTTACCCTAACACTCCATACCTATAGTGTGTAGTTATCCTCTATGTGTTCTATTAAATTTATCTGCGCGAAACCATGAGGGTTCCTGCCAGCAAAATTGGACCTCGACTTTTATCGCTTAAGCTTGAAATTTAGACAGGGGTTCCCGGTATACTTCTCATCTAATAATCCCTCTTTGTCCAAATCTTTCTATGAGGTCACCCTTAAGTTTGTCAAAAGAACATAACTCTGTGGTTATAGGCTGCATAATTACTATTCTGTTTTGATTTGGTGAAGATTTCTCAAGCTGACTCTAGAAAAGGTTATGTATCGAAACCCACTGTGAAAATATTGCATCTCTGAAAAATAGGGTTTATAAAGCCATAGATTAATCCATTGACTGTGATAGGGTTTTCCTGGTTGCTGAGTAATTTTAATAAAACTAAGTCAAATTACCTAGTCCAAACTTGTGTGGAGAATGTTATAGTCCTAAGACTTCTGCTATGTGATTATTCCATAAATTAAACTGACTTAAGGGATCTACCCTACTCTTTGTTTTGGAAGTTTGTGATTTACTTATCAAATTTTACTTTGATCGCGTAGAAGGAAACGTAAATCATGGTTCCAGAATTTTGTTCTTGACTGCATTTCTTTATCATCGGCATGTAAATTTAATAATTACAAGAACAATAATTCTTCGTCCTGTCTACAGTCTAAATTGGTATTTTTTGTGGGATGCACTTCATACTTTGCAGACTTTACAACTCTATTTATGCATTGCATCTTACATATTTAGTAATGTTCTATCTGTTTGTTAGCTTCTGAGTCATTGATTTAATTTGTATTCAGTTACAAGACTAATGTTGGGACCCTTGTTTCCATTACGAGGGTACTCATCAGTCGTTTCATGATCCACTCCTCCCCTTCAGTTTATGGACAAATTTCTCAATGATGGAGATGGGAAAAATACCCATGCCAACCTCAAGCTAAGTGTTTACTTGTGTATTAAATCTGCAGTGTTTAATTTTCGTGAATTCATCCTGAACATTATCCTATCTTCGACATTTAATTTTTTTTGGTTTGTTGTAGAACTATGTTATTGATATTCTTGGTAATACCTTGTAGGACTTAAATACTCGGTGGCTTGGGGATTGATGAGGACATCGCACTCAAAAGGTACTCGATTTCCAACTTACAATGTTAAAGGAAAAAAAAAACATCTAATTTTTGTTGAAGGAATACAGGTTCCACCCTAGGATACTATTATTGTGTTAGTTTTACACCAGGATCCTAACGAAATATGGTTACTAGTATCTTCAGTCCATAAGGAAAGAAAGAGGGGAAACCCTGTATTGAATATGAATTTCACTATTTAATAGTTATGGTTGCATATATTGTATAGAGTTTAAAGACTCGTTTAAGCATTATGTTGACTCTGTAATAGGTAGCATGTTTTTATGTTTTTATCTCGCTGGATATTTGCTTATGATATTACTAAAAGGAGAAGTATTGTAACCTTCTGCTACATTTAATACAGTCAGATTTAATGGAAAATATCTATAATAGTCAATAATTATTTTACTATGTATTATATATTAATATATCATGGAAAATCCCTATGGTAGCAACATATATACATATATGTATTTCGATTATGATATTCACTCAAAATTTCGTTTGGTAAATGTACAATTTAAATATTCTTCAAGCGAATATCTATACATGCAGATATAATTACATATATGGTATAGGTTCTACTTATCACAGTAATAATTTTTTTCAGTAATCTATAAACGCATACACCGGTATTTCGTGTAGATATATACTTAATACTAGTCAAACTGTAGCAATCTGAAATAATTTTAAGCATGTTTATACTTGAATCTATATTCATACTTATGCCAAATCTTCCTAATATCAACAACAAAATCGAACTGATATTCGTTTCCTATTGCATATTTCATAGGATACATCATTTGAATAGTAAGATTCTACGCATTCACCAACAACTATCAGACACCGTATTTTTCTTAGTTCTACTCACTGATAAATTCAAACTGTAAGGAAAAATTATTCTACAATTCGTTTCATTCTGCCAGACATTATCCAATAAAAACAGTTTAGCAAAAACAATAGATAGGAATACATATCTGAACAAAGTGTTGGGACAACAAATGGAACAATCAAGTTCCACCCAACCATAGAATAGAACAATCAATCTACTTTCTCCGTTCACCCCCTATCCTGACCATGAATCCATGAGGGCGAACCCCAAAGCTCCTCTTTCGCTATATTCCTCTTTCATATTCAGAAATTATCCTAGCCTCACACTCAAAAAATAGTTCTCATAATAGTAAGAGATGTCCTTTTCTCCCAGCATACTAGGTAGTGTCCTTACTCCTCCCATATGCTATATATGCAAAATCATCTTGTGCCTAGGTCTTTTCCCCTTGGGAATTTTCATAGCTTTACAAATCCTTGATTTTTTAGGGGCTGTGAATGGCCAAATTCCTTATTTTCCACTTCTAAGATTCATCCCTGAGGTAGTTCAAGCATGTTCCCCACTCATGGAGTCATCGTCAGCTGATTTAAACCTCGCTTCTCCATTTATCTCTCAGTAATAAATATAAAAAATATGTGTTTCTTACAAGTGTCATGGTAAAAAAGTTGGTTGGGAAAATCAAATCTTTGCCCAACAGTCACAATAATAAATTATAGTTAACTAAACTCCAAATTCGGAATTGCCATAAATGGCAATAATTTTCCAAATTTGAATTTGCCAAAAACAGAAATAAATTCCTAAGTGCATTCAGACTTTAATAATAATTTAATTTTTGGGATATTACAAAAATCTAAGAAATGTTATTTATTATTACAAACATAAAAAAAAAATTGTCCTTTGTAAAAATGTCAGCATAGAATCGAGAAGGAGACAAACCTCATAGAAACTACAATCAAGAGATCCCTAGAGATCCAGAACATCACAGTGAGGGAAGTTCAACTAGACAAGTATTGGAAATGATCAGGAATCTTATTATGGAATTGCATAGGTTTAAATATGATAATGAAAAGCTAAAGAAAGCTCAAGAATATCAGTTGTAAATAAATGAAATGTTGTTACGCAGTATAGCAACAAGGAAGAGTCCAAGAAATAATGAGATGGAAGAGGAGGTCAGTAAAAAGTCCTCAAAGAATCCTAGTCACGAAACCAAAGGAAAAGGTAGCTCTTATGAGGACACAAACATGACCGAAAACTATGCATCTATAGGAAATAAGAGAAACTGACTGGATCACCTAGAAGCTAAATTTAAAAAGTAATAACCCTCCACCTTTGATGGGGAATCAAATACTGGTGAGGAATTTGAAGCTTGGCTGCTAGACATAAACAAATATTTTCAGATTCATAATTACTCTAGTAATATAAAGGTTAGAATGGACATTTATAACTTAAAAGGAAAAGCTAGTATTGGGTGGCAAGATCAGAAGCTAGAGAAAGGACTGAAAGAAAAACAAATGGAATGGTCAGAATTCAAAAAAAAAATTTAGAAAAAATATCTATCAGAAATTTACTACGAAATAAAGACTAAGGAATTTTATGAATTGCGACTAGGAAAAATGTCTAAGCATGATCTGATTAAAAAATTTCTAGATCTGTTAAGGTTTGTGCCCTATATTAAAGAAGATAAGGTAAAAATTCAAAGGTTCTTGAGTTGACTACCACAATATTATCAAGATAGAATCGAATTTGATAATCCTAATTCTTTAAATGAGGTATTTAGGAAGGCATGAATGTGTTATGAACATTATTAACAAATATCATAAATTGTTAAGGCTTGGAAAGATAAGAATCATGATAAATTGAATCAATGCAAGAAATCTTTCCAACCATCCCCTTTCCATAACATAAATAAAGGATTCCAAATGAGGGACTATCAATCTAAAACACACCATACTCAAGGGGGGAATAAAAAGTCAATTTTGGATTCAAAAAGGTAGGGGACAGTCCCAAAGAACCATTGAAATGTTGGGAGTGTGGAGAACCCCACCTATGGAGAAATTGTCCATGCTTAAACCCAACAACAAGGATTTCAATCAATAATATTCAGAGGCTTAAAAAATTGGAGATATTGGCAGAAGCATGCATAAGATCAATGCAACTTTGGATAGCAGACAAACATATTGTTGGGTATGTGTTATATTCTTTGCATGTGTGTGTGTGTGTGCATATAAGATATGACAACTACGTCTGACGATCCCTTCACCTAGAGTTCTGTCATGTGCATTGGGCGCTTTCCTAGGGGGGTCCCAGAGGGGGGAAGGTATGCCCCCCCCTGGTTAGGCACAACGTTCGGCAATGGGCAGTAGCCCGGGGTAGCGCCCCGATTTTTTTTTTTTGGGCGGTTTTTGCTATTTTTAGTGGATTTGTAAATTAATCCTGGATTAAGGGATGAGGGTTTTGGTATCTATGGAATACCTAAAAACATTGTTTATTTTGCATGGCGAATGGTGAAATTCGATATAATGAAAATAAGAAAGGTTTTCCCGGTTTAGGGTTTCCGGTATAAAATCTCTGTGTACTATGTGTATGAGCCATTGATTAATTTTTTTATTGCTTAAGAATCTATATGCATTGATTTACTTCGTAGGTTTAAAACTTACATGTGGTATCAGAGCTCGTTTTTGGCTTAAGAGGGATGCCTTTGTTGTTGAGGGTTTGGCTCGGTCTTGATAGATCAAGTTTATCTTGGTTCTATGATAAACCTAGGTTTAGTGGGAGCTTTTGCAGTGGAGATTCGAGTAAAGAAAGAGGAATGGTGAGCTCATCTAGAATCGAGATAGAGAAGTTTAACAGTAAAAACTTTGAGCTATGGACGCTCAATATGGAGGACCTTCTTGTAGACAAAGAACAATGGATCATTGTGGATCCTGGTACAAAGCCTACTCATACAGTGTCTAAGAGCATGCAGGCTACTGGTACACAACCTACTAGTACACAAACTACTAGTACACCAGCTACTGGTATGTTGAAGGAAGATTGGGACAAGTTGGACAGAAGAGAAAGAAGTACTGTTCGACTATGCCTGGCAGATTCGGTGTTGTTGAATGTCTCAGGAGAATCTATAGCCAAGGAACTATGGGATAAGTTAGGGAATTTGTATCAATCAAAGTCCCTAGTAAACAATTTGTTTCTTTGAAAGAAGTTGTATCATCTTAGGATGGAAGATGGAGATTATGTGACATAACATCTAAATGCCTTTAATACTCTAGTAAGTCAACTTGGATCTGTTAATATTACGATTGCAGAAGAAGATAAGTGTATTACTTTGTTATGTTCTTTTCCAGACTCTTGGGATAATCTGGTTGTAGCAATAGGTAGTACCACTCAATCTACATTAAAGTATGAGGATGTAGTTGCATCCTTATTATCTGAAGAGATGAAGAGAAAAAGCATGGATGGTCACAACACATATGCTTTATTTGTAAGAGGGCATACCCAAGACAACAACCCTGGTAAGCCTTCGGGGTGGAGATCTAGATCTACAGGAAGATCTAAGTCTCCAGGAAAATCTTTGAGGAAATGTTGGAAGTGTGGTACAACAGGGCATTATAAGAAATATTGCAAGTCTAAGAAGGTTGAAAAACCAAAGGGATTTGATGGTACCTCTTCCACAGAGGCGAAAACCTCCACTGAAGAAGGAGGTGATGTTTACCTAGCATCTACAAGTACACATGAAGACCATGATGTATGGTTGATCGAATCAAGTGCATCATACCATATGACTCCTCACAGGGAGTGGTTCTTTGAATATGAAAAATATGATGGTAGTGATGTATTCCTAGGAGATGACTCGACAACAAAAATCTTGGGACGTGGAAGGGTTAAGTTTATACTAAACGATGGAAGGATTAGAAATATTCCTGGGGATTTACACATTCCAAAACGAGCCAGGAGCCTAATATCTGTAAGCAAGTTGGGTGATGCAGGAGTGAAAACTGTATTTGAAAAGAACACTTGCAAGATGGTACGAGGATAAATGGTGTTGATGAGGGGAGTTCATTGTGGAACTCTGTAAAAGTTGTTGGGAAACACTTATACTAATGGGTGTAACATTTCTATTGTCCTTGAGCAGAAAAATGGAGACAAGACCAATACTGTCCCAGAAAAGAAGACCATGTTGTGGCATCAAATACTGGGGCATATTGGAGAAAAGGGCCTTCGAACACTACACAGTAAAGGTATGGTTGAAGGTATGTCTAATTTCACTCTGGATTTTGATTTCTGTGAAAATTTCATATATGGTAAACATAATCGAGTAATATTCCCATATGGTGCTACAAGAGCAAAGGGGATCTTAGAGTTGATACACAGTGATCTTTTTGGACGTGTTCCCATTCCATCCCTAGGTAAATCTATGTATTATGTTTCATTCATAGATGATTTTTCAAGGAACACATGGATTTATTTTCTTAGAAAGAAATATGAGGTATTTGATAAATTTAAAGAGTTTAAGGCTCTGGTAGAAAATCAGACAATGAAGAAAATAAAGGTATTGAGAACAGATAATGGTGGAGAATTCTGTGGAAATGAATTTGAAGAATTATGTAAGAAGTGTGGTATATCAAGGTAGAAGACTACTCCATACACTCCTTAGCAGAATGGAGTCGTGGAAAGGATGAACAAGACACTGATGGAAAAATCAAGGAGCATATTCAGCAGTGTCGGGTTAGGACAAGAATTTTGGGCAAAGGCAGTGAGTACAGCATGTTACCTGGTCAATCGATCACCTTCATCAACATTGGATGATACAACTCCACACAAGGTATGGTCTGGAAAGAAACCCTCTCTTCAACATCTTAGAGTGTTTGGTTGTGATGCTTATGTACATGTTCCAAAGGAAAATATGAGTAAGCTGGATAATAAAGCTGAAAAGTGTATCTTTATTGGTTATAAAGATGGTGTGAAAGGTTATAAGCTTTGGAACCTAGAAACCAAGAAAACTGTTTACAGTCGGGATGTTGTTTTTAGAGAGGTAAAAGATGTGTCCAAATAGGAATTCCCGCCAACACAAGACGAACCTGAGAAAATAGAGCTTGAGTTGGATGATGCAAAATATGAATCATCTAAAGAAGAGGAAGCAGAGGAAGCAGAAGAAGAAGAAGAAGAACCTCATACCATAGTATTGAGGAGATCAGTGAGAGATAGAGGGAAATTAGAAAGGTATAGTCCACCTAATTTTCATTCCAATTTCGCTTTATCTATTACTGATGATGATGCCAGAACTGTCGGGGAAGCAGTGAATTCAGAGGATAGTAAACTCTGGAAGAAGGCCATGGTTGAATAAATGGATGACTTGGATAAGAATGAGACATGGGATATAGTTGAGCTTATAGTTGGAAGAAAATTGATTGGTAGCAAATGGTTGTTCAAGAAGAACTTTAATGCACAAGGTAAAGTGGAGAAATACAGAGCTCGGTTAGTAGCAAAAGGTTATTCCCAGGTAGAGAGAATTGACTTTGGTGAGATTTTTTCTCCTGTTGCTAAGTTAAATTCTATTAGATTTCTTTTATCTATTGTTGTTGCTTTTGATCTTGAAGTGGAACAAATGTATGTGAAGACAACATTCCTACATGGGGATCTAGAAGAAGAAATCTACATGAAGCAGCTAGAAGGCTTTCTAGTGAAGGGAAAGAAAGAGCTAGTCTGTAAGCTAAAGAAGTCACTATACGGTCTAAAGAAATCACCTAGGATGTGGTACCAAAAGTTTGACACATACATCCTTGGATTGGGATTTGTAAGAAGCAAGGATGATCACTGTGTATATTCCAAGCAGGTTGGTAATCACTTCATTTATGTAGTGTTGTATGTTGATGACATGTTGTTGATAGGAAATAACATGGATGTTATCAAGGTGGTGAAATCACAACTATTCTCCAAATTTGACATGAAGGATCTGGGTGCTGCTAACTTCATTCTAGGAATGGAGATTAAAAGATATCATGCAAATAGGAAACTTTGGTTGAATCAAAGAAAATATGTTGAGACGATATTGCAGAGGTTTAATATGAATGGAAGTAAACCGGTCAAGGTTCCTATTCCTATAGGTGTAAAGTTATCTGTAGATCAGTGTCCCAAGACACATGAAGAAGCAGAGGACATGTCCCTTGTTCCATATGCCAGTGCAGTTGGTAGTTTGATGTATGCAATGGTTTGTACTAGACCAGACATTGCACATACAGTGGGAGTTTTGAGCAGGTATATGTCAAAACCAGGGAATGAGCATTGGATAGTAGTAAAGAGGGTCTTCAGGTATCTTCGTGGCACCACCAGTTATGGATTGTGCTACTAAGGAAGATCGGGATTGGACAGAGTGGTGGACATACATGGCTTTGTTGATGCAGACTGGGCTGGAGATTTGGTTCGCAGAATATCTACAAGTGGGTATGTGTTTAACCTATTTGGAGGAGCAATCATTTGGATGAGCAAAATACAGGTTGTAGTGGCACTCTCAACTACAGAAGCTTAATACATGGCAGCCACTCATGCAAGCAAGGAAGCAGTATGGTTACAAAGATTGTGGTCAGGTATTGGGTTGGTACAAAAAGCAGTGATATTAGACTGTGACAGTCAGAGTGCAATATTCCTAGCAAAGAACCCAACGTATCATTCGAAGACAAAGCATCTTGATGTTTAGTATCACTTTGTGAGAGACATGGTTGAGGAAAAGAAGGTGTTTCTAGAAAAGGTTGACACTTTGAAGAATACTGCATATTCATTGACAAAGTATTTGAGCACAGAAAAGTTCTCCTGGTGTAGAGTAAAAATGGGCATTGCTACCCTGGATTGTTGACTATATAATCCCCTGGACCCCTGGATGCAAAGAAAACAACAAGTGGGAGAATGTTGGCTATGTGTTATATTCTTTGCATGTGTGTGTGTGTGGGCATGTCAGATACGACAACTGTGTCTGACGATCCCTTCACCTAGATTTATGTTGTGTGAGTCTATGCTTTCCTAGGGGGGTCTCACGGGGGGCAGGTATGCCCCCCCTAGTTACGCGCAGTGTTCGGGGCAGCGCCCCGAAAATTTTTTGGGGGCGGATTTTGCTATTTTTAGCAGATTTGTAAATTAATACCAAATTAAGGGATAAGGGTTTTCGTATCTACAGAATACCTAAAAGAATTGTATATATTGTATGGTGAATGGAGAAATTCAATATAATGAAAATAAGAAAGGTTTTCCTAGTTGAGGGTTTTTGGTATAAAATCTCTGTGTACTCTGTGTATGAGCCATTGATTAATTTATGTCTTGCTTAAGAATCTATATGTATTTCTTTACTTCGCAGGTTTAAAACTTACACATATCATCAATCCACTATTGTGAAAGTTGGAGGTAAAATTCATAACAACAATGTTTCTATAGTAATTGACCTAGGAGTTGGTCTGAGTTATATTACCCCAGCTTTAGTAGAATCGAACAAGTTAAAGAAGGTGAAACATGTTAAATATTGGTTAGTAAACCTAGCAACAGAGACCAAAAGAAAGGTAACATAATTTATTTTTTATTGTGAGCTCAATGTGAATGGTCAGAATACAAAGTTAAAGCTTAACGTGTTACCTTTATGGTCTTATGACATAACTATTAGAATGAACTGTTTAGAAATGCATACAGTAATAATGAACTGTTATGAAAATTCTTTCGTATAGAAGGATGAAAATAATACAATGAGAACAATACAAGGGATTTGAAACCAGTTTCTGTTAGAAAAATATCAGTAATGAAATTAAATAAATGTATTAATAAAGGTTGCAAATTATATGTTATTCAAGTAACCAACCTGTTGGAAAAAGAAAAAAAAACAAGTTTTGAAGTCTTTGCATTTGTAAAATCCCACTCTTGCGTGCACTGAACAAAATTATTCTTTGAGGACACTTGCTCGCAAGTGATCTGGATTATTATACTTTTGGGAATTTGATTATTATTATGAGGTGTTGTGAATTGATGACATGTTATTATGCTGCATTGACATAGATAGGTGCTATTGACTCGATTTTCTTGTGTGTCTAGTATTTTGGACCTCGAGGATGCAGAGGCATCGATGGAACCCCTTGGACTCCAGATCGATTTGGGGAGTGAACAATTGGGGTTTGATTGTTTTATATGTGATATTAGTGCATCTAATTAGACGATATGATATGGATATATTTATGACATCATTTGTTGATGATGCAGGCTAACGATAGCTTGCCGACCAAACTCACATTTGCAGTAAAGGGGTGACGCATGAATACAAAGATGTTGATGGAGAGGTGTGGACAAAAGGCCTTCCACAACCTAATAGCACTCTCATCATGGCTCGAAATGTAGGTTAATGATTACCTAGTTTGAGAAGACCCACAATTCCATGAGGGCCGACTGTGACAGTCGCACACGAAGATTCTAAGGGGCACGCAATAAGGCAAGGGCCTTATTCCTTAGAGGACCTTAGTTTCCCATAAGATCACCTGGCAGAGTATGGACTCCAGGGGTTTTTTATGTCTACCAAGTCAGTCAAGAGGCAAGTGGCACCCTTGGACCACATGATTCTTCCTGAAGGGAACGCTGTGCAATAAAAATTGGAAAGAGGTGAGTGGCACCCTAGGAGCATGTAGTGTGTCCTGAAGGGCAAGTCGTGCAAGAGAAATAGAAAGAGGCGAGTGGCACCCTTGGAGCACCTAGTGCGTTCTGAAGGGCACGTCGCATTGTTATTTAATAATTGGATAAACCTAGATGTCTTTAGGACAAATAACGTGTTAAGGAAGATTTAAAACATTACTCCTAATAAAATGTCACCCAACCTTGGAAAATAAAGTCTTGTTCTACATTTTACTTGTGATAAATTTTTTATCTATATATATATATATATATATATATATATATATATATATATATATATATATATATAT
>ML797154.1:141463-188455 GCA_009831015.1 Picea engelmannii
GTGATAGTCAGAGTGCAATATTCCTGGCAAAGAACCCAACTTATCATTCGAAGACAAAGCATATTGATGTTTAGTATCACTTTGTGAGAGACATGGTTGAGGAAAAGAAGGTGTTGCTGGAAAAGGTTGACACTTTGAAGAATACTGCATATTCATTGACAAAGTATTTGAGCATAGAAAAGTTCTCCTGGTGTAGAGTAACAATGGGCATTGCTACCCTGGATTGTTGACTATATAATCCTCTGGACCCCTGGATGCAAAGAAAACAACAAGTGGGAGAATGTTGGCTATGTGTTATATTCTTTGCATGTGTGTGTGTGTGGGCGCGTCAGATACGACAATTGTGTCTGACGATCCCTTCACCTAGATTTTTGATGTGTGCGCTGATGCTTTCCTAGGGGGGTCTCATGGGGGGGCAGGTATGCCCCCCCTAGTTACGCGCAGTGTTCGGGGCAGGGCCCCGAAATTTTTTTTGGGGCGGATTTTTCTATTTTTAGCAGATTTGTAAATTAATACCAAATTAAAGGATTAGGGTTTTCGTATCTACAGAATACCTAAAAGCATTTTATATATTGTATGGTGAATGGATAAATTCAATATAATGAAAATAAGAAAGGTTTTCCTAGTTGAGGGTTTTTGGTATAAAATCTTTGTGTACTCTGTGTATGAGCCATTGATTAATTTATGTATTGCTTAAGAATCTATATGTATTGCTTTACTTCGCAGGTTTAAGACTTACACATATCATCAATCCATTATTGTGAAAGTTGGAGGTAAAATTCATAACAACAATGTTTCTATAGTAATTGACCTAGGATCTGGTCTGAGTTATATTACCCCAGCTTTAGTAGAATTGAACAAGTTAAATAAGGTGAAACATGCTAAATCTTGGTTAGTACACCTAGCAACAGAGACCAAAAGAAAGATAACATAATTTATTTTTTATTGTGAGCTCAATGTGAATGGTCAGAATACAAAGTTAAAGCTGAACGTGTTACCTTTATGGTCTTATGACATAACTATTAGAATGGACTGTTTAGAAATGCATACAGTAATAATGAACTGTTATGAAAATTCTTTCATATAGAAGGATGAAACTAATACAATGAAAACAATACAGGGGATTAGAAACTAGTTTCTGTTAGAAAAATATCAGTAATGAAATTAAATAAATGTATTAATAAGGGTTGCAAAGTATATGTTATTCAAGTAACCAACTTGTTGGAAAAAGAAAAAAAAACAAGTTTTGAAGTCTTTGCATTTGTAAAATCCCGCTCTTGCGTGCACTGAACAAAATTATTCTTTGAGGACACTTGCTCGCAAGTGATCCAGATTATTATACTTTTGGGAATTTGATTATGATTATGAGGTGTTGTGAATTGATGACATGTTATTATGCTGCATTGACATAGATAGGTGCTATTGACTCGATTTTCTTGAGTGTCTAGGATTTTGGACATCGAGGATGCAGAGGCATCGATGGAACCCCTTGGACTCCATATTGATTCGGGGAGTGAACAATTGGGGTTTGATTGTTTTATATGTGATATTAGTGCATCTAATTAGACGATATGATATGGATATATTTATGACATCATTTTTTGATGATGCAGGCTAACGATAGCTTGCCGACCAAACTCACATTTGGAATAAAGGGGTGACGCATGACTACCAAGATGTTGATGGAGAGGTGTGGACAAAAGGCCTGCCACAACCTAATAGCACTCTCGTCATGGCTCGAAATGTAGGTTAATGATTACCTAGTTCGAGAAGATCCACAATGCCATGAGGGCCGACTGTGACAGTCGCTCACGAAGATTCTAAGGGGCATGCAATAAGGAAACGACCTTATTCCTTAGAGGACCTTAGTTTCCCATAAGATCCCCTGGCGGAGTATGGACTCCAGGGGTTTTTGATGTCTACCAAGTTAGTCAAGAGGCGAGTGGCAGCCTTGGACCACGTGATTCTTCCTGAAGGGCACGTCGTGCAATAAAAATTGGAAAGAGGTGAGTGGCACCCTAGGAGCACGTAGTGTGTCCTAAAGGGCAGGTCGTGCAAGAGAAATAGAAAGAGGCGAGTGGCACCCTTGGAGCACCTAGTGCATCCTGAAGGGCACGTCACATTGTTATTTAATAATTGGATAAACCTAGATGTATTTAGGAAAAATAACGTGTTAAGGAAGATTTAAAACTTTACCCCTAATAAAATGTCACCCAATCTTGGAAAATAAAGTCTTGTTCTACATTTTACTTGTGATAAAATTTTTATCTATATATATATATAATGATAATCTTCATTAATCTTGTGACAAGAAGGGGGTAAGCAATTAAATTGATTTATAAAAATCTTTTGGGATAAAATTTAAAAAGGGGAAATAAGTGTTTTTCTATATGATGCTAATTAAAAATTTATTCATTAAAAAGAAAAAGGGAAAAAGGGTAAGTTTCTGCACAATCCTTTTTGAGTTTAAATAAAAAAGAGAAAGAGGGAAATCTAAAATAATTAGGAAACTAGGAAAAAGCGGGAAACATAAAAGAAAGGGGAAACACAAGGAAAAAGAAGATAGTCTAACTTAGTAAGGTATATAGAATTTAAGAGCTTTCTAATTTAAACTCAACTAGTAAATTAATAAGGGGGAAAGTAATTAAAAGTTGTAAGGGGATATGGGGACACCTAGTAGTGAATCTAGGAGTGCCTTTAGGTGAGTGAGGGAAATAGAGGTAATTAATTAATTAATTAAATTAATTTTTGGAGGAATGAAGGGGATGGGTGCAACTTGTACGGGGAGGATTTTTATGGATTAAATTATTAAACTTTAATTTAAATGGGATTTTGGGAAAGCAAGGGACTTCAAAACTCTATATAATGGAGGCAGGAGAATGATGATGGATCTCTTCTGTTTGCATAACATTACGCTGCAAAAATTTATGCTTGACTTACTTAGCTTGTGGGAGTTCGGATACCCAACTCGGTGAGGAGTGGTAGCGTGGCCTTGCGAGGTGATATGGTAGCTAGATGATTCTCTAGTTAGACTGCGTGTCCCCTTTGCGGCTTGGGGGGATAAGGGGGAAGAAGATTACCCCTAGCTTTGGCTAGGAGGTACCAGTGAAGTCTCATCAGTCTACAACCGGAAGTTGGACGAAGCGCACGAGACATCAATTCAGAGTGGGCAAGTGGGAAAAGGTATGCTTCCTTTATTGTTGCATGGTAGATTGTTAGTATGATTTATGATTTTAGTTCCACATGTTTAATTGGGTAAGGAAAATTATTGTCTTAGCATTCTAGTTGATGAATGAAATTTTCCCATAGCCTTTAGCTCGATGTTGATTGATTACCATGGAGTTCGATTTACGGTATGTCTTGATCACCCTGTGGTTTATTGATTATGATGATTGTGGTTTATTTTTGGCCTTCGTCCCTAGATCATCAGTCCACGCCTAACCATTTATCTAGGAGCCTGATCTACGGTCATCGCTTCGGTATAAATAGACCTATGCATCTCAATGCCCTTCTTTTTTGTTCATGGCTAATGCACGAAGGATGTTCCTATCAGTCATCTACCTCTGTTGTTGTCCTTGGTTGATTGTTGTCTTGCACCTTCTAGAAAAAATTACCTCTGCATATGGATTTATTTGCATCCTTGTTGGTTTATCTCTATGCTTGTTTTTGTTCTTTGCACCTTAAGGGATTAACCTTGGATTTTCTCTGCGCTTTGGCTGATAGAATCTCTACGATCATTTCAATGAATTTTCCCAATGGATCTTTGAGTTTCTCTTACTGTTGTCTACATTTTATTTTTATGCGTCTGTGTTATTACACTAATCCCAATGCTTGTTTGGTTTATGGGCTGCGATTATATTTTACTGACTACTATCCGGACAACTATTCTAATATCCACAAAGATTTGACTATCTAAATGGAATTTATTTCTTAGAAGAAATTTTACCTTTCAGATATGATATAATATATACATTCGGCGCATCTTTGAGCTGTAGATACCTTACATTTTTATTTTTCTATGATATTGAATCAAACCAAAACATCTTCTTTTTATTGAATGGTCTGTCTGCTCATTACCTCTTACCAATAATTGTTTTTATTCCTTTATTTATTGGGTTGTGTGGTACAATGATTTGCTTATTTAAATGGTGACAACAATGACCATGAGTTTTCCTTAATTGTGGACTACATTTTGTTGTTGAATGGCCACAAGTTTCCCTTCAATGTTGGTTGCGCCTCTTTAACCTAGAAATGACAAAAAATTTAGACAACTAACTTTTGCTTCGGTGTCCTTACCCCGAGTTTTCTTTTCTTTTTCCTGACAACAATAATAACTGTCATTTTGGTTCTAGACAACTCTCCCCCTAATATATCTAGCAATGATTACTATGGTTGTAGGATATGGTCTAACAATAGATTTAAGTGCAATGAATGGTTCTGAATGACATTAAATTTGATCAGGCATATAGCAATTAATCTCTCTAGACGAATTAGGCATGAAATCTCATTGAATGCATATGGCAGTAAATCTCATTAAATTATTTGGCATTTATGGCTTGTAATGTACAACTTGTCTTGTCGTTAATGTGATATTCAATAGTTAAATGTTGATTTAGATTGTATTAATGATAGATTGAATTGTGATTGTTTTCTAAATTGACATTTAGACTTGCGAATTAGATTGCACATGAAGTTTAATTAGCCTTGCAAATTATTGACTAATAGTCATATAGACTTGCTAATTTGGATATGAGATTAAGATAATTTGATATACAATTATGGTTAATTTGGAAAATTGAACTCTCTAATTTAAAGTTGTATTTCATGTTAAGATAGTTTGTAAATCATTGACTAGTTTTATTTAGAATGATTAATTTAGATCTGTAATTAACGCTTCTTTAGATGGTAAATATTGACTAATTTAGACGTGATTAAGGGGTTGGGTTGCTGACAAAGTCATCTGTTGGCTTGCGTCTTCATTTGTTGTTGTACTCTTGTGTCTCGTCGACCTAATGTTGGGGTGTGGGTGTAGGCTTGTGTAAATTGTTTCGCCTCTTAGTAGGCTGGATTTTCTTGAATCCTTGGTCCCGTTAGGATTGTTGCACCAAGGCTATTGATGCTCCTATCGTCGAAGAATGACATGAATTCAGATGAGGGGATCATGGCATGCCCTATTTGATAGAGGTGAATGATAACTTGGTTGGAGTTTCTGTGACCCAGTGTGGGTGTTGATCGTTGTAGTCGTTTTTGGCGCATGGGTTGTGACACCTTCATGCGTTGGGTTTGTGTGCCTTGAGGTTCTTGTCCTTCGTTGTCATGGTCGTTGTGTCAGGAGTGGGTGTTTTCCCTTATTTGTAGGTGAGGTCATGTTGTGTCAGGCAAGTAGTCATTTCTCCTTGTTGTGTTACGCATGTTCAGCCCAGTTACCCTTGTGCCAGTGCATGGAGTCGTAGTTTCCTGTTGCCTAGAATGCGTGCTTGCGTTCATTGTCAGTTGTGTGGTTAAATTGTTTCATTTTCACCTTCTTACCTAAAAACAAAAGAAAAAACTGCATCTTCTGTTTCTCTTGTATTCGTAATGATGGGGTCGTCACCTATGATATCAGAGCAGGGTTCAACCCATGAATTGGGATCACTACGAATTTCATTGTTATGATTTAATTATAATGTTGCTAATTGAGTTGACTTGTATCTTTGTAGGTAATCATGGTTATAGGACGCCATAGAGGCAGACGATGGGATGCTAAGGGAGGAGGTGCAATGCCTCCAACAACATCCATGCCTGAGGGGTCCAACCTGTAGGGAGATGAACAGGTTGTCGGGCAGGAGAAGATAACAGTGGAAGATGTGGTTGGAATGATGAGGTATTTTCAGTGGATGTATGGGGCACTGATCATCCGTTTGGACAGAGATGAGTCCAGGGCACCAACACCCCTTGAGGGTCCACTGCATGCTCTGGTTGGTACTGGTAGCATTCACTATGAACTCGAGAAGGTTAAATTTATTGAGTACTTTGGTGCCCCGAATGGCGCATTCCCTGAGGAATGGTTGGATAATATGGCGATGTGCTTTGCACTTCATGACTATACCTCAAACATGAAGGTCCGAATGGCGGTCTTTCAACTGAAGGGGAGTGCTCTTCTATGGCGGAAGATGCTCTTGCCACAACTGAAGATGGTGATCGAAGATGTGTCATGGGAACTATTCGAGGAACGGTTTTGAGAGAGGTACTTATCAAAGGAATTCATTGAGCATCAAGTCAACGAGTTCTACTCCTTACAACAAGGTGGCCCTACAGTGCCCAAGTACGAGGCCCATTTTATGGAGCTTATTCGGTATGCTCCGCATCTTAATACTAAGAAAATTAAGGTCAACATGTTCATGTTCAACCTTAATGGAAGCATACATGCAAAGATTCAGATTCTGATGCATCAGATGTTGCATGATGTCATCCAGAAGGCCCTCATAGTAGAGAAGGAGCTTATTAGCATGGGTCAGAGAAGGACTCCAGCAAGACCAATAGAGCAGGTGTCATCTGGTGCGTAGCAACATCAGACACTAGCCAAACATATGCCAGGATATCATGGCTTCCAGAGGGGATCCACTTTCACTACACCTCAATGACTGATGCTTCAGCAGCAGGCACCTTATCGGGGACCACAGTATCAACAACAATGTCGACTTCAGTAGTAGCAGTTTAGGCCTGTTTAGCAGAACCAACTAGGATTCCAAGTCAGTGGGCCGTTTTCTTCTACTTGGGGTACGAGGAGTACCGGACTGAAGAAAGGTTGTTGGACATGTGAGGAGCCACACTACCAGTGCGACTTCCTTGTGGAGAGGACTAGAGCATCTGGATCAACGGAACTCACTACCGTGGGAGATATGGGCAAGGCCCATCAGATTCATGCAATGGTGAATAACCACCAGGTAGAGCACTAATCGACTATGCTCGAGATGTCAGGTACCATCGCTGACCAATTCCTTAGTATTTTGATAGATCCCAGTTCTACCAAGATTTTCATTTATGGTGCAGTGCTAAAAATGATTCAGGTAAAGGCAGTCAAACATGATCAGTTTAGATTCATAGAGATGGCTTTGGGAGCCAAACACAAGGTTGGAGGAAAGGTTATGGGCTATACCCTTAACCTGGGAGAGTTTGTCACCAGGGCTGACCTATACGTCATGATCTTAGGATCTTATGATGTCGTTATCGATATGGACTGGTTGGAATCTCATGAGGTGATACTCAACTACAAAATGAAATGATTGATATTGGTCAATGACGAGGGACAAAGATGCATGATTGTAGGTCGAAACTAGGGATTTTCCCTGAGGTTCATCTCTTCCTTACAGCTACGAAAGAGCATGTGAAAGGGATGTAATATTTATGTGATCCTTGCGTTAAATGAGAAGGGGGTAGTGGAAGGTCTAGAACACATTCTAGTGGTGAGAGAGTTTTCATACATCTTTCTAGAGGAGTTACATCGGATGCCACTAGAGAGGGAATTGGAGTTTACTAGAGACCTAAAACCGGGGACTGATCACAGAATTGCAGAAGAAGAACAAGAAGTTTGTTTGGACCAGGAAATGCGTAGAAGCATTTCGTAGGCTCAAGGAGCTATTGAAAACAACATCGATACTAAAGGTCCCTGACATGGGTGTGGACTTCTTGGTATCCACTGACACATCCAAGGAAGCCTTAGGCGGAGTCCCGATGCAAGACAGTCCAGTGATCACTTACACCTCGAGGAAACTAAGAAGGCATGAGGAGAACTACATGATGCATGATATGGATTTGTTAGCCATCGTATATGCCTTGAAGATTTGGAGACACTACCTAGTTGGACAAAAATTTGAACTAAAGGTGAACCACTGTGGACTACAACACATCTTTACGCAAAGCAACCTGAACGCACGACAACGACGTTGGTCAAAATTACTAGAGAGTACGAATTTGAGATTACTTACATAAAAGAAACAATGAACCAATTGGAAGATGCATTGAGTCAGAGACCATGCATATTATCGGGGTTGCCTCTTCAAACAAATCTAAGTGAAAAGATTCTAACTTTACAGCATAACGATGACTAGTACAAAGAAGTTGAGGATTTTATCGGACAAAACACAATGATGGTACTAAGATTTGAAGGATTTATGTTTGACAACGATGGATTATTGAGATTTAAAAATCGGATTTACGTACCACCAAATGAAGAATTGAGGAGATTTATCCTAAATGAGGCTCATAAAGTAGTATACATGGCTCACCCAAGAGTCATGAAGATTAGGGCGAACCTTAAACCCTTATTCTTCTGGAAAGGAATGAAGGCAAACATAGTCAACATTGTGGCCATATGTCTAGAATTTCAACAAGTAAAGGCTAAACATAGACATCCAGTAGGATTACTATAGCCGCATGTTATTTTGGAATCAAAATGGGAGGTTATTTCGATGGATTTTATTATTGGATTGCCACTGATGGGAAGGAGACACAAATCGATTTTCGTAGTAGTAGATACTCTGATGAAAAGTGCTCACTTTATTCCTATGTGTATGATGTATCAGGCACCTGACATAGCTAGAGTTTTCATCAGTGCGATTGTGAGGCTACATGGCATGCCTAAGAGGATTATATATGATCGAGGATCGGTGTTTACTCGATGATTTTTTATGAGTTTCCAAGCAGCCTTGGGAACCCAACTTAACTTTAGTACTATGTATCACCCGGAGACTGACAGGTAGACCAAATGAATTAACCAGAACTTGGAAGACATGTTGCGCATGTACGTGATGAACCAACAAAACCATTGGGAAGAATACTTGCCACTCATGGAATTCTCTTATAACAATAGTTACCAAAGCACCATTAAGATGGCGCCTTTCGAGTTTCTTTATGGGAGACCATGTTAGACGCCTTTGAGTTGGGATCGGCTGGAGTATAGGGTCCTGGTGGGACCAAAAGTGATCTAAGAAATAGAAGAGAAAATGCAAACACTAATACAAAGGATTAAAGAAGCACATGATCAACAGAACAGTTATGCCAATGCACACCGTGTCGACCATAGTTACGAGGTTGGTGATCGAATCTTCTTGTAGGTAAAACCACATAAGATTTTGATCAAGTTGGGAAAGAGATCGCAAATCGTTCCTAGGTTCATGCGACCTTTCGAGATTTTGGAGAGAAAGGGGCATGTGGCCTATCGACTAGCCTTCCAGGATTCTTTTAGGCGTATGCACAATGTTTTTCATGTATTTGTTTTGAGACATTATATCAGTAATCCTACACATGTTATTAACATGAGTTCCTTCCAGGTATCAGACAAGGGGGTGCTCATATCTGATTCAATATGCATCTTGGATCATCACGTTCGATAGCTACAACATCGAACAATAGATCAGATTAAGGTCCAGTCAGACAACTATAGTCTGAACTCGACAACCTGGGAGGATGCATATGCTATATGCCAGTTGTTTCCATTTTTTTTTGATAGATAGACTTATGATGTTGTGATACCCATTATTTCACCACTTATACTGTGAAACTTTGGCACAAAGTTTATACCAAGAGGGGTTGTATGTAACATCCCTCTCTTGTCTGCACAGAACAAAATTATTCTTTGAGGACACTTGCTCGCATGTGATTTGGATTATTATACTTTTGGGCATTTGATTATGATTATCACGCATTGTGAATTGATGACATGTTATTATGGTGCATTGACATAGACAAGAGCTATTGACTTGATTCTCCTGAGTGTGTAGGATTTTGGACCTCGAGGATGCAAAGGCATCGATGGAATCCCTTAGACTCCGGATCGAGTCGGGGAGTGAACCATTAGGGTTTTATTGTTTTATATATGATATGAGTGCATCTGATTAGATTATATGATATGGATAATTTCTAACATGATTCGTTGATGATGCAGGATGATGATAGCTTACCGACCAGACTCACATGTGGAGTAAAGGGGTCAAGCACGAGTACCAGAGATGTCAAGGGAGAGTTTTGGATAGAAGCCTTGCCACATCCTACTAGCACTCCCACTTTGTCTCGAACTGTAGGCTAACAATTACCTAGTTCAAGAAGACCCACGATGCCATGAGGGATGACTGCGACAATCACTCATGATGATTCTAAGGGGTGCACAATAAGGCAAGGGCCTTATTCCTTAGAGGTCCTTACTCTCCCACAAGATCACCTGGCGTAGTATTAACTCCAGGGTGTTTTGATGTCTACCAAGTCAGTCAAGAGGCGAGTGGCACCCGTGGATCATGTGGTCCATCCTGAAGGGCACGTCGTGCAAGAAAAATTGGAAAGAGGTGAGTGGCACCCTAGGAGCACGTAGTGCATCCTGAAGGGAATGTCGCACAAGAAAAAGAGAAAGAGGCAAGTGGCACCCTTGGAGCACCTAGTGCGTCCTCAAGGGCACTTTGTGTTGTTATTTAATAATTGGATAAACCTAGATGGCTTTAGGATGAATAATATGTTAAGGAATACTTAAAACTTTTCCTCTAATAAAATGTCACCCATCCTAGGAAAATAAAGCAGATAATCTAACTTAGTAAGGTATCTAGCATTTAAGAACTTTCTAATTTAAACTCAACTAGTAAATTAATAAGGGGGGAAGTCATTAAAACTTGTAAGGGGATATGGGGACACCTAGGAGCGATTCTAGGAGTGCCTTTAGGTGAGTGAGGGAAAAAGGGGTAATTAATTAATTAATGAAATTATTTTATGGAGGAATGAAGGGGATGGGTGACACTTGTACGTGGAGAATTTTTATGGATTAAATTATTAAAATTTAAATTTAATGGGATTTTGGGAAAGTAAGGGACTTCAAAACTCTATATAATGGAGGGAGGAGAAGGATGATGGATATCTTCTATTTGCGTAATGTTACCGTGCATAAATTTATACTTGACTGACTTAGCTTGTGGGAGTTGGGATACCCAGCTCGGTGAGGAGTTGTAGCTCGGTCTTGCGAGGCGAGATGGGAGCTAGCTGATTCTCTGGTTAGAGTGTGTGTCCTCTTTGTGACTCGTGGGGATAAGGGAGAAGAAGAGTACCCCTAGCATTGGCTGGGAGGTACCCGTAAAGTCTCATGAGTTGGAAAGAAGGAGTTGCACGAAGCACGCAGGACATCAACTCAGAGCGCGTGATTAGGAAATGCTACGCTTCCTTTATTGTTGCATGGTAGATTGTTAGTATGATTTATGATTTTAGTTCCGCATGTTTAATTGGGTAAGGAAAATGATTATCTTATCATTCTAGTCAACGATTGAAATTTTCCCATAGCCTTTAGCTCGATGTTGATTGATTCCAATGGAGTTCGATTTGCGGTATGTCTTGATCGCCCTGTGGTTTATTGATTCTGATGATTGTGGTTTATTTTTGGCCTTTGTCCCTAGCTCATCAGTCCATTCCTGACCATTCATCTAGGAGCCTGATATATGGTCATCTCTTCGGTATTAATAGACCTATGGATCTCAACGCCCTTCTTTTTTGTTCATGGCTGATGAGCGAAGGATGTTCCTGTCATTCGTCTACCTCTATTGTTGTCCTTGGTTGATTATTGTCTTGCACCTTATAGAAAAAAGTACCTCTGCATATGGATTTCTTTGCATCCTTGTTGGTTTATCTCTCTGCTTGTTTTTGTTCTCCGCACATTAATGGATTAACCTTGGATTTTCTCTGCGCTTTGGCTGATAAAATCTCTGCATCATTTCAATGAATTTCCCAATGGATCTTTACGTTTCTCTTACTCTTGTCTGCATTTTATTTTTATGCATCTTCATTATCACACTAATCCCAACACTTGTTTGGTTTATGGACTGTGATTATATTTTACCGACTGTTATCGAGAGAACTATTCTAATATCCACAACAATTTGACTATCTAAACAAAATTTATTTCTCAGAAGAAATTTTACCTTTTAGAAATGATATAATATGTATAGTCGATGCATCTTTCAACTGTAGATACCTTACATTTTTATTTTTCTATGATATTGAATCAAACCAAAACATCTTTTTTTTATTGAATGGTCTATCTCCTCATTACCTCTTACCAATAATCGTTTTTATTCATTTATTTCCTAGGTTGTGTGGGACAACGATTTGCTTATTTAAAAGGTGACAGTAATGTGATTTCCTTCTGGTGTGTTTTTGTACAATGATTTGCTTATTTAAATGATGATAGCAATGTAATTTCCTTCTCGTGTGTCCCTATACAATGCTTTTTCTTATTTAATGATGACGATAAGGTAATATCTTCTATTATGTCTCTGTACAATGATTTTTCTTATTTAAAGATGATTGTGTTGCTACTTTAAAGACCATGATTTTCCATTAAATTTGGACTATGTTTTGCTATTGGAATGACCATGATTTTCCCTTAAAATGCCAATTGTGTTTTGTTATTGAATGGACACAAATTTGCAATTAACTGTTGACCGTGTTTTGTCGTTGGAATGACGACAAGTTTGCCTTAATTGTGGACTGTGTTTTGTTGTCGAATGGCCACGAGTTTTGCTTAAATGTTGACTGTGCCTTTTTAACCTGGAAATGACAAAAAATTTAGGAAACTAACTTTTTCTTTGACATCCTTACCCCAGAGTTTTCTTTTCTTTTTTTCTGACAGCAATAATAATTGTCATTTTGGTTCTGGACAACTTTCCCCCTAATATAACTAGCAACGATAACTATGGCTATAGGATATAGTCTAACAATAGCTTTATGTGCATTGAATGGCTTTGAATGACATTAAATTTTATCAGGCATATAGCAGTTAATCTCTCTAGACGAATTGGGCATGAAATCTCATTGAATGCAGATGGCAATAAATCTCATTAAATTATTTGGAATTTATGGCTTGTAAAGTACAACTTGTCTTGTCATTAATGTGATATTCAATTGTTATTTGCTGAGTTAGATTGTATTAATGATAGATTGAATTGTGATTGTTGTCTAAATTGACATTTAGACTTGTGAATTAGATTGCACGTGAGGTTTAATTAGCCTTTCACATTATTGACTAGTAGTCAACTAGACTTGCTAATTTGGATATGGGATTAAGTTAATTCGATATACATTTATGGTTAATTCGACAAATTGCACTCTCTAATTTAAAGTTGTATTTCATGTTAAGATAGGTTGTAAATCGTTGACTAGTTGTATTTAGACTAGTTAATTTAGATCTATAATTAACACTTCTTTAGACGGTAAATATTGACTAATTTTGACGTGATTAAGGGGTTGGGTTGCTAACGAAGTCATGTGTTGGGAAAATATCTATAATAGTCAATACTTATTTTAATGTGTATTATATATTCATATAGCATGGAAAATCCGTATGGTAGCAACATATATACATATATGTATTTCGATTATGATATTCACTCAAAATTTTGTTTGGCAAATGTACAATTTAAATATTCTTCAAGCGAATATCTATACATGCAGATATAATTACAGATATGGTATAGGTTCTACTTATCATGGTAATACTTTTGTTCAGTAATCTATAAATGCACACACTGGTATTTCCTATAGATCTATACTTAAGAATAGTCAACCTATTTCTGAAATAATTTTAAGCATGTTTATACTTGAATCTATATTTATACTTATGCCAAATCTTCCTAATATCAACAATAAAATCAAACTGATATTTGTTTCCTATTGCAGATTTCATAAGATACATCATTTGAATGTTAAGATTCCACACATTCACCAACAACTATCACACACCGTAGTTTTCTTAGTTCTACTCACTAATAAATTCAAACTATAAGTAAAACTTATTCTACAATTCATTTCATTCTGCGAGACATTATCCAATAAAAATAATTTAGAAAAAACAATAGATAGGAGTACATATCTGAACAAAGTCCTGGGACAACAAATGGAACTACCAAGTTCCACCCAACCATAGAAAAAAACAACCAATCTACTTTCTTCAATCACCCCCTATCCTGACCATGAATCCATGAGGGCGAACCTTGAAGCTATTCTTTCGCTATATTCCTCTATCATATTCAAAAATTATCCTTGCCTCATACTCAGAAAATAGTGTTAATAACAGTAAGAGATGTCATTTTCCCCCAACATACTAGGCAACATCCTTCCTCCTCCCATATGCTATATATGCAAAAACATCTTGTGCCTAGGTCTTTTCCTCATGAGAATTTTTGAAGATTTAAAAATCCCTGATTTTGAGGGGCTTCGAATGGCCAAATTCTTGATTTGCCACTTGTAAAATTCATCCTTGAGTTAGTTCAAGCCCGTTCCCCACTCATGGAGTCATGGTCAACTAATTTCAACCTGGATGTTCCATTTGTCTCTCAACAATAAATATAAAAAAAATGTTCTTCTTACAAGTGTCATAGTTAAAGAGCTGGTTGGGAAAATCAAAACTTTGCCCAACAGTCACAATAATAAATTATAGTTAACTAAATTTCAAATTCAGAATTGCCATAAATGGCAATAATTTTCCAAATTTGAATTTGCCAAAAACGAAAATAAATTCCTAAGTGCATTCAAACTTTAATAATAATTTAATTTTGGGGATATTACAAAAATCAAAGAAATATTATTTACTATTACAAACATAAAAAAAAAATTGTCTTTTGTAAAAATGTCGACATAGAATGGAGAAGGAGATAGACCTCATAGAAACCACAATCAAGAGGTCCCTAGATATCCAAAACATCACAGTGAGGGAAGTTTGACTAGCCAAGTATTGGAAATGATGATGAATCTTATTATGGAATTGCATGTGTTTAAAGATGATAATGAAAAGCTAAAGAAAGCTCAAGAATATCAACTGGAAATAAATGAAATGTTGTGATGCGATATAGCAGCAAAGAAGAGTCCAAGAAATAATGAGATGGAAGAGGAGGTTAGTAAAATGTCCTCAAAGAATCCTAGTCATGAAACCGAAGGAGAAGGTAGCTCTTCTGAGGACACACACATGACCGAAAACAATGCATCTAGAGGAAATAAGAGAAATTGACTGGATCACCTAGAAGCTAAATTCAAAAAGAAATAACCCTCCACCTTTGATGGGGAATCAAATACTGGTGAGGATTTTGAAGCTTGGCTGCCAGACATAAACAAATATTTTCAGATTTATAATTACTCTAGTAATATGAAGGTTAGAATGGACATTTATAACATAAAAGGAAAAGCTAGTATCGGGTGGCAAGATCTGAAGCTAGAGAAAGGACTGAAAGAAAAATGAATGGAATGGTTAGAATTCAAAAATCATTTCAAGAAAAAATATCTATCATAAAGTTACTACGAAATAAAGACTAAGGAATTTTATGAATTGTGACTAGGAAAAATGTCTAAGGATGATCTGATTAATAAATTTATAGATCTGTTAACGTTTGTGCCCTATATTAAAGAAGATAAGGTAAAAATTCAAAGGTTCTTGAGTTGACTACCACAATATTAAAAAGAAGAATCGAATTTGATAATCCTAATTCTTTAAATGAGGTATTTATGAAGGAATGATTGTGTTCTGAACATTATAAACAAATATCAGAAACTTTTAAGGCTTGAAAAGATAAGAATCAGGATAAATTGAATCAGTGCAAGACAGGTTTCCAACCAACCCCTTTCCATAAAATGAATAAAGGACTCCAAAGGACGGACTATCGATCTAACACACAACATACTCAAGGGGGGAATAAAAAGTCAATTTGGGATTCAAAAAGGTAGGGGACAGTCCTAGAGAACCATTGAAATTTTTGGAGTGTGGAAAACCCCACATATGGAGAAATTGTCCATGCTTAAACCCAACCACAAGGAATTCAATCCATAACATTCAGAGGCTTAAACAATTAGTTATATTTGCAGAGGCATGCATAAGATCAATGCAACTTTGGATGGCAGACAAACATATCATCAATGCACTATTGTGGAAGTTGGAGGTAAAATTCATAACAACAATGTTTCTATACTAATTGACCTAGGAGCTAGTATGATTTATTTAACCCCAGCTTTAGTAGAATCGAACAAGTTAAAGAAGGTGAAAAATGTTAAATCTTAGTTAGTACAACTAGCAACAGAGACCAAAAGAAAGGTAACATAATTTATTTTTTATTGTGAGCTCAGTATAAATGGTTAGAATACAAAGTTAAAGATGAACATGTTATCTTTATGGTCTTATGACATAACTATCAGAATGGAATGTTTAGAAATGCATACAGTAATAATGAACTATTATGAAAATTCTTTCGTATAGAAGGATGAAAGTAATATAGTGAAAACAATACAAGGGATTAGAAAACCAGTTTCTGTTAGAAAAATATCAGTAATGCAATTCAAGAAATGTATTAATAAGGGATGCAAAGTATATGTTATTCAAGTAACCAACCTATCGGAAAAATAAAACAAACCAAGTTTCGAAGTCTTTGCAGTTGTAACATCTCGCTCTTGCGTTCACTGAAGAAAATTATTCTTTGAGGACACTTTCTCGCAAGTGATCTAGATTATTATAATTTTGGACATTTGATTATGATTATGTGGCACTGTGAATTGATTACATGTTATTATGCTTCATTGACATAGATAGGTGTTATTGACTCGATTTTCCTGAGTGTGTAGGATTTTGGACCTCGAGGATGCAGAGGCATCGATGGAACCCCTTGGACTCCAAATCGATTCAGGGAGTGAACCATTGGGGTTTTATTGTTTTATATGTGATATTAGTGCATATGATTAAATGATATGATATGGATATATTTATGACATGATTTGTTGATGATGTAGGCTGACGATAGCTTGTTGAACAGACTCATATGTGGAGTAAAGGGGTCACACACGAGTACCAGAGATGTTGAGGGAGAGGTTTGGACAACATCCCTACCACAACCTACTAGCACTCCCACCGTGGATGAAACTGTAGGTTAACAGTTACCTAGTTCGATAAGATCCATGATGCCATGAGGGCCGACTACGATAGTCGCTCACGATGATTCTAAGGGGCGTGTAATAAGGTAGGGGCCTTATTCCTTAGAGACCCCTAATCTCCCACAAGATCACATGGAAGAGTATTGAATCCAGGGGTTTTTTATGTCTACCAAGTCATTCAAGAGGCGAGCGACACCCTTGGAGCACGTGGTGCTTCCTGAAGGGCAGGTCACACAAGAAAAATTGGAAAGAGGTGAGTGGCACCCTGGGAGAAAGTAGTGTGTCCTAAAGGGAACGTCACACAATAGAAACAGAAAGAGGTGAGTGGCACCCTTAGAGGACCTAGGGAATCTTGAAGGGCATGCCACATTGTTATTTAATAATTGGATAAATTGAAAATGCCACTGTAATGTACAACGGATACGCCCAAGCATGTCACCGTGGGGTGCGTCTGTTATTTTTATATGAAAGAAGGATGGGTCTTGGAGGCTCTGCATTGATGACCATCAATTAAAAAAGGAAACAATCAAGAATCAGTATCCCTTGTCAAGGATAGATGATCTTTTTGATCAGATGAAGGGTACAACAGTGTTCTTAAAGATCGATTTACGATCAGGGTATCACCAGTTATGGATCAAGGAGGAGGATGTCCCTAAGACTGCCTTTAAGATGAGGTTTGGACATTACGATTTTATTGTTTTACCATTTGGATCGAAAACCACCCCAGGGGTATTTATGAGTTTGATTAACGGGGTGTTCCGCGAGTACTTGGACAAGTTCATCCAAGTATTCATTGATGATATTTTGATTTACTCTCGAATGATGGAGGAGCATGACAAGCACTTGCGCTTGGTACTATAATGTTTGTGAGAGAAAAAATTGTATGGGAAGTTGTCCAAATGCTCATTTTATCAATCAAAGATTCACTACTTAGGGCATGTCATATCCAACGAAGGTATCATTGTGGATCTAGTGAAGGTCGACGCTATTATGGAATGGCCTACACTGATGAATGTCCTAAAAGTACATAGCTTCTTGGGTTTAGCAAGATACTATTGACGGTTCATTGAGGGATTTTGGAAGATAGCAAATATGATCATGAAATTGCAGAAGAAGAACAAGAAGTTTGTTTGGATCGGGAAATGCGTAGAAGCATTTCGGATCCTTAAGGAGCTGTTGACAACAACACCGATCCTAAAGGTCCCTGACATGGACATGAACTTCTTGGTATGCACTGACGCATCCAATGAAGGTTTAGGCAGATTCCTGATACAACACTGTCGAGTGATCGCTTACATCTTGAGGAAACTTAGAAGGCATGAGGAGAACTACGCGATTCATGATTTAGAGTTGTTATCCATAGTATATGCCATTAAGGTTTGGAGACACTACCTAGTTGGACAAAAATTTGAACTAAATACAGACCACTGTGGACTACAACACATATTTATGCAAAGCGACCTAAACACATGACAACGATGTTGGTTGGAATTACTTAGTGAGTATGACTTATATATTAATTACATAAAAGGAATAGTGAACCAAGTGGCAGATGCATTGAGTCGAATACCATGCATCATTTTGTTGTTGCCTCTTCAGACGAAACTACGTGAAAATATTCTAACTTTGCAGCATAACGATGACTAGTACAAAGAGGTCAAGGATTTTATCGGAAAAAACACAATGATGGTACCAAGATTTGAAGGATTTACGTTTAACGATGATGGATTATTGAGGCTTAAAAATCAGATTTACATACCACCGAACGACTAGTTGAGGATATTGATCATAAACAAGGCTCATTGAGAGGTATACATGGCTCGCGTGGGAGTGACAAAGATGAGGGAGGACCTTAAACCCTTATTATTCTGGAAAGGAATGAAGGCAGACATAGTTAACTTTGTAGCCAGATGTCTAGAATGTCAGTAGGTAAAGGTTGAACATAGTCATCCAACAGGATTACTACAGCCACACACTATTCCAAAATCGAAATGGGAGGATATTTCGATGGATTTTATTGTTGGATTGCCATTGACGGTAAGGAGACACGACTCAATTTTCGTAGTAGTAGTCACTCTGACGAAAAGTGCTCACTTTATTCCTGTGTGTATGATGTGTCAGGAACCTAACATAGCTATAGTTTTCATCAGTGAGATTGTGAGGCTGCATGGCATGCCTAAGAGGAATATATCTGATGGAGGATTGGTGTTTACTAGACGATTTTGGACGAGTTTCCAAGAGGCCTTGGGAACCCGACTTAACTTCAGTATTGTGTATCACCTAGAGACTGATGGGAATACCAAACAAACGAACCAGACCTTGGAAGACATTTTATGCATGTACGTGATGGACCAACAAAAGTGTTGGGAAGAATACTTGCCACTAGTGGAATTCGCTTATAACAACAGTTACCAAAGCACCATTAATATGGAACCTTTTGAGTTTCTTTACAGGCGACTGAGTCAGATGCCTTTGAGTTGGGATCGGCTGGAGGATAGGGTCCTGGTGGGACTAGAAGTGATCCAAGAAATGGAAGAGAAAATGAAAACAATAAGACAAAGGATTAAAGAAGCACAGGATCGGCAGAAGAGTTATGCCAATGCGCACCGTGTCAATCATAGTTATGAGGTTGTCGATCGAGTCTTCTTGCGGGTAAAACTACATAAGAGTTCGATGAAGTTGGGAAAGGGAGTTGAACTCTCTCCTAAACCTTTCGAGATTGTGGAGAGAAATGGGATCGTGGCCTATCGACTAGCCTTGCCTAATTCTCTAAGGCATATGCACAACGTTTTTCACGTATCTATTTTGAGACATTATATTAGTGATCCGATACATATTATTGACATGAGCTCCTTATAGGTATCAGATGAGGGCATGCTCACGACTGAGAAGATCCGCATCTTGGATCATCAAGTTCGATAGCTACAACGTCGAACAATAGATTAGGTCAAGGTCTAGTCGGAAAACTATAGTCCACACTCGGTGACCTGGGAGGATGCATATGCTACATGCTAGCAGTTTCCATTTTTGTTTGATAGATAGACTTATGATATTATGATACCCATTATTTCATCACTTATACTATGAAACTTTGGGACGTATTTTAGACCAAGAGGGGCGTGTATGTAACATCTCTCTCTTGTGTGCACTAAACAAACTTATTCTTTGAGGGCACTTGCTCGCAAGTGATCCAAATTATTATACTTCTGGGCATTTGATTATGACTATTAAGCATTGTGAATTGATGACATGTTATCATGCTGCATTGACATAGACAGGTGATATTGACTCGATTTTCCTGAGTGTGCAGGATTTTGGACCTCAAGGATGCAGAGGCATCGATGGAACCCCTTGGACTCTATATTGAGTGGGGGAGTGAACCATTGGGGTTTGATTGTTTTATATGTGATATTAGTGCATATGATTAGATGATATGATATGGATATATTTCTGACATGATTCGTTGATGATGCAGGCTGACGATAGCTTATCAACCAGACTCACATGTGGAGTAAAGAGGTCACGCATGACTACCAGAGATGTTGAGGGAGAGGTGTGGACATCATCCCTACCACAACCTAATAGAACTCTCTCCTTGGTTCGAATTGTAGGTTAACGATTACCTAGTTTGAGAAGACCCACGATATGATGAGGGCTGACTGCACCAATTGTTCATGATGATTCTAAGGGGTGCGCATTAAGGCAGGGGCCTTATTCCTTAGAGGCCCTTAGTCTTCGATAAGATCACCTTGCGGAGTATTGACTCCAGGGTTTTTTGATGTCTACCAAGTAAGTCAAGAGACGAGTGGCACCCTTGGAGCACATGGTGCATCCTGAAGGGCACGTCGTACAAGAAAAATTGGAAAGAGGCGAGTGGCACCCTGGGAGCACGTAGTGCGTTTTGAAGGGAACTTCATGCAAGAGAAATAGAAAGAGGCGAGTGGCACCCTTGAAGCACCTAGTGCATTCTGAAGGGCACGTCGCATTGTTATTTAATAATTGGATAAACCTAGATGTCTTTAGGATGACTAATGTGTTACGGAAGATTTAAAAATTTTCCCCTAATAAAATGTCACCCAACCTAGGAAAATAAAGTCTAGGTCTAAATTGTATTTGTGATAATTTTTTTATCTATTTATTATATATATATATATAACAAATAATAATGATAATCTTCATTAATCTTGTGACAAGAAGGGGGTAAGCAATTAAATTGATTTATAAAAATCTTTTGGGATAAAATTTAAAAAGGAGAAATAAGTGTTTTTCTATATGATGCTAATTAAAAATTTCTTCATTAAAAAGAAAAAGGGAAAAAGGGTAAGTTTCTGCACATGCCTTTTTGAGTTTAAATAAATAAGGGAAAGAGGGAAATCTAAAATAATTAGGAAACTAGGAAAAAGTTGGAAACATAAAAAGAAAGGGGAAACACAAGGAAAAAACAGATAGTCTAACTTAGTATGGTATCTAGCATTTAAGAACTTTCTAATTTAAACTCAACTAGTAAATTAATAAGGGGGAAAGTCATTAAAAATTGTAAGGGGATATTGGGACACCTATGAGATATTCTAGGAGTGCCTTTAGGTGAGTGAGGGAAATAGGGGTAATTAATTAATTAATGATATTAATTTATGGATGAATGAAGGGGATGGGTGACAGTTGTATGGGGAGCATTTTTATGGATTAAATTATTAAACTTTAAATTAAATGGGATTTTGGGAAAGTAAGGGACTTCGAAACTCTATATAATGGAGGGATGAGAACTATGATGTATCTATTATGTTTGCGTAACGTTATGCTGCAGAAATTTATACTTGACTGACTTAGCTTGTGGGAGTTGGGATACCCATCTCTATGAGGAGTGGTAGCTCGGTCTTGCGAGGCACGTTGGGAGCTAGCTGATTCTCTGGTTAGAGTGTGTGGCCCCTTTGCGGCTTGGGGGGCTAAGGGGTAATAAGAGTACCCCTAGAGTTGGTTGGGAGGTACCGGTGAAGTCTCATCAGTCGGCAAGTGGGAGTTGTACAAAGCGCACGAGACATCAACTCAGAGTGGGCGATTGGGAAATTGTATGCTTCCTTTATTTATGCATGGTATATTGTTAGTATAATTTATGATTTGAGTTCTGCATGTTTAATTGGGTAAGGAAAATAATTGTCTTAGCATTCTAGTTGATGACTGAAATTTTCTCACAGCCTTTAGCTCGATGTTGATTGATTCCCATGGCCTTCGATTTCCGGCATGTCTTGACCGCCCTTTGGTTTATTGATTATGATGATTGTGGTTTATTTTTTTCCTTCGTCCCTAGCTCATCAGTCCATGTATGAAAAGTCAGCCAAGAGCCTGATGTACGGTCATCGCTTCAGCGTTAATAGACCTATGGATCTTAACGCCCTGCTTTTTTTTGCATGGATGATGAGCGAAGGATGTTCCTTTCAGTCGTCTACCTTTTTTGTTATCCTTTGTTGATTTTTGTCTTGTGCTTTCTAGAAAAAAGTACCTCTGCCTATGGATTTCTTTGTGTCCTTGTTAATTTATCTCTGCGTTTGTTTTTGTTCTTCGTTCCTTAAGGGCTTAACCTTGGATTTTCTCTGCACTTTGGATGATAGAATCTCTACGATCATTTCAATGAATTTTCCCAATGGATCTTTGCGTTTCTCTTACTATTGTCTTCATTTTATTTTTATGCATCTGCGTTATTACACTAATCCAAACGCTTGTTTGGTTTATTGACTGGGAATATATTTTACTGACTTTTATCTAGAGAACTATTCTAATATCCACAACGATTCGACTATCTAAATGGAATTTATTTCTCAGAAGAAATTTTAACTTTCAGAAATGATATAATATGTACAATTAGCGCATATTTGAGTTGTAGATACCTTACTTTTTAATTTTTCTATGATATTGAATCAAGCCAGAATATCTTCTTTTTTTTGAATGGTCTGTCTGCTCATTACCTCTTACCGATAATCATTTTTATTCCTTTATTTCCTGGGTTGTGTGGTACAATGATTTGATTATTTAAATGGTGACAACAATGTGATTTCCTTCCGGTGTGTTTTTGTACAACGATTTGCTTATTTAAATGATGATAGCAATGTAATTTCCTTCTCGTGTGTTCCTGTACTTTTTTTTTTATTTTATTTAATTAGGATGGAAAGGTAATCCCTTTTGGTGTGTTTCTGTACAATGATTTTTCTTATTTAAAGATGAGTTTGTTTCTTCTTTAAATACCACAATTTTCCATTAAATGTTGACTACATTTTGTTGCTAGAATGAGCTCGATGTGCCCTTAAAATGTTGACTGCGTTTTGCTGTTGAATGGACACGAATTTTCCATTAAATGTTGACTGCTTTTTGTTATTGGAATGACCACGAGTTTTCCTTAATTGTGGGTTGCGTTTTTCTATCGAATGGAAACAAGTTTCCCTTAAATGTTGGCTACGCCTTTTTAACCTGGAAATGATTTTTTTTTTAGATATCTAACTTTTTCTTTGGTGTGCTTACCCCCAAGTTTTCTTTTCTTTTTTCCGATAGCAGTAATAATTGTCATTTTGGTTCTGCACAACTTTCCCCCTAATATAAGTGTCAATGATAACTATGGTTGTAGGATATAGTCTAACAATATATTTAAGTTCATTGAATGGCTTTGAATGACATTAAATATGATAAGGCATATAACAATTAATCTCTCTAGACGAATTGGGCATGAAATCTCATTGAATGCATATGGCAGTAAATCTCATTGAATTATTTGGCATGTATGGCTTGTAATGTACAACTTGTCTTGTCGTTAATGTGATATTCAATTGTTAATTGTTGAGTTAGATTGTATTAATGATAGGTTGAATTGTGATTTTTGTCTAAATTGACATTTAAACTTGTGAATTAGATTGCACATAAGGTTTAATTATCCTTTCACATTATTGACTAATAGTCACCTAGATTTGCTAATTTGGATATGAGAATAAGTTAATTTGATATACAGTTATGGTTAATTCAGAAAATTGGACTCTCTAACTTAAAGTTGTATTTCATGTTAAGATAGGTTGTAAATCACTGGCTAGTTGTATTTAGACTAGCTAATTTAGATATGTAATTAACACTTCCTTAAAAGGTAAATATTGACTGATTTAGACGTGATTAAGGGGTTGGGTTGCTGACGAATTCATGTGTTGGGTTGCATCTTTATTTATTGTCGTCCTCTTGTGTCTCGTCAACCTAATGTTGGGGTGTGGGTGCAGGCTTGTGTCAATTGTTTCGCCCGCTAGCACGCTGAATTTTCTTGAATCCTTGGTCCCATTAGGATTGTTGCACCAAGGTTATTGGTGCACCTATCATCACGGAACAACATGATTCCGGATGAGGGGATCATGGTGTGCCCTATTTGATAGAGGCAAACGATAACTTGGCCAGAGTTTGTGTTACCTAGTGTGGGTATTGATTGTTGTAGTCATTTTTGGCGCATGGGTTGTGATGCCTTCATGCATTGGGTTCACACGCCTTGAGGTTCTTGTCCTTGGTTGTCATGGCCATTGTGTCGGGAGGGGGTGTTGACCCTTAGTTGTAGGCGAGGTCATGTTGCTTCAGGCAGGTAGTCATTTCTCCTTGTTGTGTTACGCATGTTCTGCCCGGTTACCCTTGTGCCAGGGATTTGAGTCGTAGTTGCATGTTTCATGGAATGCATGTTTTCATTTTTCGTTAGTTGTGTGGTTAAACTGTTGTCATCGCCACCTTCTTTCCTAAAAAAAATAAAAAAAATTGCATCTTCTGTTTCGCTTGTACTCGTAATGATCGGGTCATCACAGCAATCCTTCGGGGGTTTAAAGATGTATTCGTAGAAGAGATACCAGAACAAACTCCAAGGAGAGAGATAGATTTCTCTATTGATCTACTACCTAGATCTTCCCGAATATCAAAGGCATCTTACAGAATGAGTGTCCCCGAATTGATAGAACTGAAAATTTAATTATAGGAATTGTTAGATAAAGAGTATATCAGACCAAGGGTTTCCCCTTGGGGAGCACCATTGTTGTTTGTTAAAAATAAATATGGAATGATGATATTGTGTATTGATTATCATCAACTGAATAAAATGACGACTAAAAATAAATACCCTTTACCTAGAATCAATGATCTCTTTGACCAGGTTGGAGGAATAAAAATATTCTCTAAGCTAGATTTGAGATCTGGTTATCATCGAGTTAGGATAAAGGACGAGGACATAAACAAAATTACATTCAGAACACATTACGGAAATTATGAATTTGTAGTGATTTCGTTTGGACTAACTAATGCACCAATAACTTTTATGTGTTTGATGAATAGTATATTCAACCAATATTCAGATAATTTCATATTGCTTTTTATCAATGATATACTAATCTATTCAAAAAATGAAGAAGAACATGAACAACATTTGAAAATAGTTTTACATGATATAAGAGAACATAAGTTGTATGCTAAATTTGATAAATGTGATTTCTACCAAAGGAAGATACAATATTTAGGGCATGTAATATCAGAAGAAGGCATTGCAGTAGACCCTGAACAGATTAGATCCATTATGGAATGGCCTATTCCTAAAGACATGGTAGACATAAGGTCATTCATGGTTATTAGAGGCTATTACAGGATGTTTATCGAAGGGTTTTGCAAAATCTTTTATCTGATTACATCACTCCAGAAAAAGGGAACAAAATTTAATTGGTCTCAAAAATGTCGAGATGGTTTTGATAAAATAAATGGACTATTAAATACAACGCCAATCCTTAAAGTGGGAGACCTAGATAAATACTTTACATTTTGTGTGGATGCAAACAAAGAAGGATTAGGAGGAGTGTTGACATGAGATAGACACATCATTTGTTACAAATCACACAAATTAAAGTGACATGAACGAAACTAGGTAACTTGTGATCTAGATTTATCAGTTGTAATTTATGCTTTACAAATTTGAAGGAATTATTTAATGGGAAGAAAATTTATATTACTAACGGATAACAATGGTGTGAAATACTTGTTTAGTCAAAGGGATCTCAACACAATACTGAAAATATGGTTAACCTTTTTAAGTGAGTTCGATTTTGAAGTACGACACATCAAGGAAAAATAAAATAAAGTTGCAGATGCCCTAAATTGAAGGACTAATGAGTTATATGAAGTAATTATAAACAAAGTTGAAAATGATATTGAGGATTGGATTAAATATGCAAGCCGAAATGATGAAAATTACATCAAAACAACAGACCTATTGAAATGAAATGAGGAAAATATGCAAAGTACAGATCTTAGTATAGATAAAAGTGGGTTGTTAAGGATCAAAAACATGTTATATGTACCTAGCTCTACTGAATTGAAGATGATAATACTTGATGAGTTGCACAAAAAACCATACTCTGGTCATCAAGGATACCGTAAAATGATGAAAACCTTAAGAAAACAATTTTATTGGCCTAACATGAAAAATGAAACAATTGAATAATTTTCTAAATGTTTAGATTGACAACAGGTAAAGGTTGAGCATCAACATCTGGCAGGTATGTTACAACCTCTTCCCATAAATGAATGGAAGTGGGCAATTATTTCAATGGACTTCATTACAGGTTTGATTAAGACTCAAAGAAAAAATTATTCAATTATGGTAGTAATTGATAAGTTAAGTAAGTATGCACATTTTATACCTGTGAAATCTACTTACAAAGTGATTAGTATCACTGAAATTTTTATGAAAGAAGTATTTAGGTTGCATGGGGTTACAAAGATGGTTATTTCATATAGAGGTGTCAAATTTACATCCAATTTTGGAAAGAATGGTTTGCAGGTTTGACTACTAATTTGAATTTCATCATGAGTTACCATCCACAAGAGGATGGAAGAACATAATGAACAAATCAAATTATCAAATACATGTTGTGAATGTATCTAACGACAAAACCAACTAAGTGGAAAGATTACCTACATTTAGTCGAATTCTCATACAACAATGGGTATCAAGCATCTGCTAAGATGAGTCCATTCGAAGTCTTATATAGAAGGAAATGTACAACCCCAATCAGTTGGGATAATCTAGTTGACAGGATTATGGTTGGACCATATATACTACAAGAAATATAAAGGATGGTCAAAATGGTACAACAGAACTTGAAAGAGGCACAAGATGGACAAAAAAACTATGCATATCTAAAAAGGATACATCAGGAATTCAAAATTGGAGAGAATGTATATCTCAAAGTCAAAGTGAGGAGAAGGTCCCTAAAACTAGGAAGGTGTTCTAGGTTGGCACTAAGATTGTGTGGTCCTTTTGAGATCTTAACTCGAATTGGACTAGTGGGGTATCAACTGACACTTCCTGCAAATTTTAAAGTTCATAATGTTTTTCATGTTTCATTATTAAAAAGATATATTCATGATCCTACGCACATCATCGATTGGAACATGGTGCAAGTGGAACCAAAAGGAGATTTCCAAGCGGAACCTCTATGCATTATGGAAAGGAAATAAACAGTACTTCCGAATAGAGCCCTCACCCAAGTAAAAGTACATAGGAAACACTTTAGTCTTGAGGATGCTACTTGGGAATTGGAAGAAGATATGCAGAAATTGTATCCAATTATGTTCCAAGAGATGGATGAACACTGAGGACAATTTTATACTTAAGGGGGAGAGGATGTGATATCCTTGAATTATTAAAGAAATATATATTTTTAAAGTTGGTATTCAAAAATAAATTTCCACTTTTGGAAATTCAAATTTTAGATCTTTGAGGTATGTAATAATTATTTTATGACTATTGGATAAACTTTTGACTTTCCAACTATCCTATTTTGATGGAAAAATGTATGAGACAAACATTTTTAATAAATTTAATGCTCGAGAACAGATGGAAAAACCAGGTTAAAAATAACAAACTCTGACTCCATGAGTGGGAAACACGGTTGAGATAAGTCAGAGATGATTTTTGCAAGTGTCAGAGGTTTCATTTTATCACTAGCAACCCCTAAAAATAAGGGATTTGTAAAGATATGAATTTCCCTAGGGAAAATCAATGGAAATACCTAGGCATGAGATAAATACAACATATGTGGGAGGCAAGACGTTGCTTAGTATGTTGGGAAAAATAATTTTTTTTGGTTGTTATGAGAACATCTGGTGTGAGGAAAACATTTTTCTAAACTTTTCAATGAGATAATGGATAAAGAGTGATGCTCATTTTTACCTTATGGAGTCATGGCCAGCCTAGGGGGAAATCAGGACAAGTAAACGTGGTTGCTTTTCATCTATGGCTGGGTGGAACATGGTTGTTCCATTTTTTTTCCCAACATCGATTGTTCATATATGTATATTAACTATGTAGTTTCATTTTCTCAAGTGTTAGATGGTTGATGTTATATATATATATATATGGTAATCGATCTAAGTGTGCCTCACAACCATGATAGATTTGAGAACTTGTTCACTATTGAAATTACTTGTTAGTATCGTTTCACTTTTGGAAGTGTTATGTAACAACCTCCTCGTTACAACAACAACTCTCTAACAGGAGCATTTTTTTTTTTGTTTAAGGTGTGTGTGCATGTGTAAAAAGGAACATACACACTTGACTCTATGTCGCCATCCGACAACCAACAAGATGCAACCACGATGAACACAACCAGAAGGCTTAAGGCGCACAACCGATAACTGGAAGAAATAAACGACCATAGACATAAGGCGCACAACAAGTAACGACAAGCATTATCGACCATAGACATAAGGCGCACAACAAGTATCTGGAAACGCTTAACGGCATACTGGGTTATGCACGTTACGAACATAAAAGGAAGAATCCGTAGTAGTAGATTTCACTATTTTTGCACAGGAAAGAAGGGCGTTTAATCTTAGTTCTCTACTCCAGAGAGAGAGAAGGTCAAATAGGCTCCTGGCCGTCTGCTCACGCAAAAACTAGTAATCTCCGTCAGGTGTGTCGCAAGAGTGGAACCCTGTCTTTAAAGGGCCCAAGACTCTTGATACGGCACTGGATTCTTTACACAGAAATAATCACACATAGACTTATGTACTAAGGCTACATGGAGGTGTCTACATCCCACCCAACACAACAGTCCAACACATGGAAGGGTCATCAACCAAGTACAACATTAACTGCAATGAACAACAATCCCTCATTTACTAACTCAGAATAATCTAGTGTGCTTAATTCAAGGTTATTACACCACAAATGTTTATGAATAACAATAAGGATTACAATCACACTGCCATGAACTATTAAACACCTTACATTTATATCACATATCCACGCCATGATTTACAATTTCAATACTTTTTATATGCTACAACCATAAAGTTACGATGACCTTACATGATAAAAACATTTCAGATAACCAGGACGAACTCACAATTTGAGGATTAGAAATTTCAATAATAATGCAGTAATAACAATGACATTCCTTTCTGTAAGTTACCTACGCAACGCTACACTCTATAATATGTTGCAAAAAAATACTCTTACATATTTCAGAATCAATATGAAACCATAGAGTTACCTTTACCTATCACCTTAACATTATAAATTACAGTCTCCATACATACTGATCACCGTATCAATTTACATGATTATCGTAACAATTTACATTATTCATAACAATATAATGTTAGTAACATTTCCACCCAAATGACAACACCCTTACCCTATTGTCAAAATATAAAAATAACATCATATTTATAATTAACCTCATATTTAAACATAACAATATAACATCATATTTAAAGATGACAATATATAACAATAACAATATTTTAAATGACAATATTTGAAAATACCAATATTTAAAAAGGGCCATATATAAGAATAACAATATTTTAAAAATGTCAATATCTAAAAATAACAACATTTGAGAAGAGAGTATATAAAAAAAATAACATCATATGTATAATTATCGGTGACACTAAACTTACAAAAATACTACACTATAGTAACGACAACCTGGCATTTATCGTAACATTACATGACCTTAACCTCCCACCACCAAATCACATTGAAGAATTGGCTTTCTATAATTGATAACATTAACATTCATTTCATTACTTTAACCATTCGAAAGCCCTAAAGCTTTGAGAAAAGGCGTTCCACAATCAGTAATAGAAACATTAATTCCATTACAATGACAAGGCATGAGCAATAAAAGTTGGGGGGAATGGCGGCCAGTCCACCTTGCCATTAAGGAATAAAAATCGGCAGCCCAGTAAATAACATATCTAGAGATGACTAAAATTAAAATATAATAAAAGAACTCTGTGCTGTCTGATGTTGCCGAACACCATGAAATATAATCAGTTAAAATAGGAAACATCGCGCTGACACCAAATTAAGGCCCGACAGAGTTTGAGAGGGGCAACCTAAAAAAATAGCGAGCTGTCTACCGGTGTCAACAGTCTCAACAGGAGATTCGGTTAAGCAGCAAGGGCATTCAAAAACGCACAAGGCATTTTAAGAAAATTAGAAAAGGAATTTAATAATGCAATGGGCATTCAAACAAAGTGGGCATTTAGATAAAATTAGAACTGAGTCGGAACTGAGCATTTAAAGCGAAGAAGGAGGTCATAACAAAATGCCATCCATTTGGGATGCAGGATCTGAGGTCGAGCCAAATGCAAACAAGAAGCAAGCAATTAAGGCACAATCAATAAGATGCAGGAACTAGAATTCAACGTAGGAACGTTTATGACAGAATGAAGACCAAAACGCAGGAAGGAAATCTACCGGCAATACGCGTGATAAAACTCATTAATCAGTAATAAATCATGTTCAGAGAAGGGGTAAGTGAATTTGGGGATACCAGAGGTGGAAATACGAGCAGTGAGCCCAGATACAATTCCCACAGAGGTAAAAGGAAACGCCCACAATAGATTTAAAAATGACCACAAAAGTAAAATTGTCCACATACAAAAAAAAGGGATGCCTGCAGAATAGAATGACCATAGTACGTTTACACGTCCGTATGGAAATCAATCGCCCCTCCCAGGACAGCGGGCAGTCATATAAAAACAAAAAAGTTGTCAAAGACCAATCCAAGGAACACATCCCCGGCGTGCTTAAAAGACAATAAAAAAAACAGTTTACAGACCCTAAACTAATTCAATCCACAAAATAATTAAAACAAACGCAAAGATCAAGAAATACCAAATCACAGAGAAGTTTTGGGCAATCGCCACGCTGAGGGGAACAACAAAACGCAAAAGATATTGCAAAGTTCAAGGGCACGAATCCGCGGGGTAACCTCCACTGAGTTATAACACAAGGATTTGCAGAAAAACAAAACAGAACGCAGAGAATTATTTTAACAAAGCGCAGAGATTAATGACCAATATTAGTGGGTGAATTCGATATAACAAGTCTACCGGCAAGGGTTAATTACGCAGTTAATTATAAAAATTATCACTCAACAATCGTTGGATAAAATAAGGAGGTTCCACAAGCATTGTAAAAAAAATATTCTATGCGAATCGTCAAGGAAAACGACAGATGCATCAAACTATTATATAAAATTGTAACGCCAGTACAATTTTTCAATAAACAGATAGATCTACATCAATCCTAGTGCTTTCTATTCTACCAAATAAACGACCATACCTTTGCCTCTTCGCCTGCCTCGAATGATGATCCCACGCTCTGTGTCGCTCCTGCTCCGCGCCGCTCCCGCTCACTGACCGTAGAGACTACTCTGGTACCTCCCAGCCAATCGCTAGGGGTACTCTGCTTCCCCCTTAGCCCCCCGAGCCGCAAAGGAGCCACACAGAATCTAGATGATATGCCTAGCTTCCCAGCTCGCCTTGCAAGGCTCAGCTACCACTCCAATACAAGCTGAGAAAATCCCAACTCCTCACAAGCAATCAGTCAAGTCACAATTCGGCAGTGTAACGATACGCTAACCATCGATCCCCCTCTTCCTCATCTCCCTTTCTTTTTATAGATTTTTGAGACCCACCAACTTTCCTAAATCACAATTAATTTAAGTTTTAATAAAAATAATTTTAATTATTCTCCACCGCACAAGTGTCCTCCATCCCCCTCTTTTCTCCATTAATTATTTTCTTTAAATTTATTAATTGCCTCAATTCCCTCACCCACCTAGAAATGCTCCTAAAATTACTCTTAGGTGTTCCTAGATCCGCTTACATGTTTTGAATACTTTCCTAAGAAAAAGATGTTACTAAATTAGTTGATATTAGCAGGTTCTTAATTTCAGATTCCTTACTATGTTGACCGTGCTTTTTACCACAAGTTCCCATCTTTCCCCTTTTTATTAAAGCCCGGAATGGAAGTTGCGTTATTAAATCTTTCCCATTTATTATTTATTTAATATTTTTTTTGTTCTTTCACAAGTTAGGAATAATTTCTTCTTTGCATAATTTTAACACCATTAGTTTTAATTAAATTCTTATTCTCGTCAGTTACCCCAAGAATTTCATGAAGACCAAATTATTACTTAAGTGGGTTTTTTGTTTAAAATGTTATTTTTATTCTAGGGTCTTTCTCTTAAGGTTAGACTAAATGTTTACCCTATAAAAGTTTTAGACTTCGGACTTAGATTCTGAACTGGGCGACACTTGATTAGGGAAGTTGTTTAAGTATTTATTAAGGCGTTAAATTCTTAGGTCCATATAGGTTTGTTTCTTCAGCCTCATCAACGCGACGTGCCCTTCAGGACGCACAATGTGCTCCAAGGGTGTCACTCGCCTCGTTCATTTCATTTGCACGACGTGCCCTTCAGGATGCACCACGTGCTCCAAGGGTGTCACTCGCCAACTTGTGTTTCTTTCACACGACGTGCCCTTCACGATGCACCACGTTCTCCAAGGGTGCCACTCGCCGACTTGACTGATTGGTAGACATCTATAACCCCTGGAGTCAACACTCCACCAAGTGAACTTGTGGAAGACTAAGGGCTCTAAGGAACAAGGCCCCTACCTTATTGCATGCCACTTGAATCATCGTGAGCGACTGTCACAGTGTGCCCTCACGGCATCGTCGATCCTCTCGAACTAGGTAATCGTTAACCTACAGTTCGAGCCACGGTGGGAGTGCTAGTAGGCTGTGGCAGGGCTGTTGTCCACACCTCTCCCTCAACCTCTCTGAAAATCATCTGTTGCCCCTTTACTCCATATGTGAGTCCGGTCGACAAGCTATCGTCAGCCTCCATCATCCAAAAATCACGTCAGAACATGTCAACATCATATCATCAAATCAATGAAATATCGCAGTAAATAAATCAACCCAATAGCACACTCCCTGACTCAATCCGGAGTCCAAGAGGATTCCACCGATGCCTCTGCATCCTCAAGGTCCAAAAACCCTACACACTCAATAAAACTGAGTCAAAAGAACATGTCTACGTCAAACAGTAAAACATCATGTCATCTATCATAACACATCATAATCAAGGGTAAATGTTTTAACATCATAAAAGTCCAGATCACTTGCGAGCAATTGTCCTCAAAGAATAAGTTTCCTCAGTACGCCAGAGCGGGATGTTACATGTTATATGTTTAATGTACATATATAGATAGTAATATGTATGGGTACACCTCATGGCCACAATAGATTTATGAATTTTCCTACTTCTTACATTACTGCATACAAAACAAACTACTTCATAAAATAAGCATGCAATACTAGTGGAAACAGATTGTATCGAAGTAAAATAAGTAAATTGTGTAGTCTTATTTCTTCATATATAATTCGAAATGGTGGAACAAAGAAAGTCTCATGAAATCTTAATGGAGTACAAAACAAGTGATTTAACATTCCCATATACATATATGTTTGTATACATTAACGCAAATGGCTATCTAATACAATAAATCTTAGAGATCGTTATGACCAAATTCATCTATGCAAATTTATAGGTCACTGTTGTATACAAATCCATTATATCTTCTTATCAGTAAAAAATGATTTTCGATAGGGTTATACATACCGAATAAAATGATGGTAACTTTCAAAGGAATAGTTAATCAACATTGACTGTATATAACATAGGTAAGAGAGCGTGAATCTCTAGTTTGAACTGTGAAAGAAATTCTTAGAATGAGGCTAGTTGAGATGGAACATGAAGTATCTTTTTCCAGTAGGATTTCTCCCTTCGTGGAATCGTGGCATCCAAATTTAACCTGCAAAAAGGAAATCAATATAGGATTAGTACACCATCTTAACATAATCGAAGGAATAACATAAATCAAGATCAGAACAAGGCGTGCATTTATCTTGGGACTGGTCATCCCTTCGATCCTTAAGAATGGAAGTCCGCGACTCGGGATGAGGTGTGGTCACACAATAGGATCATGGGTTCCACTGCAAGAAAATGGACCCATCATCAAAACGCATATCCATAAACTTAAACCAAATAAAAATTACAGAGAGTAATTGCAAAGATTTGTTATCGTGAAGCATTTATCAGTGCTATACAAAGTTAAAATTACAAAGAGTAATTGCAAAGATTTGTTACCGTGAAGCATTTACCAGTGCTATACAAAGTTAAAATTACAGAGAGTAATTGAAAATATTTGTTACCAAGAAGCATTTACCAGTGCTATACAGAGTGAAAATTATAGAGAGTAATTGCAAAGATTTGTTACTGCGAAGTATTTACCAGTTCTATACAGAGTTAAAATTCCAAAGAGTAATTCTAGGAGTAGCTACAGAGGAGCATTTGCAGAGCTAATAAAAAGGTAAGAATCAAAGAGGGTAATTACAATAAATAGTTACAATTATGCTCGTACAGAGACTAATCACCAAAAAAACAATTATAATTCTAACTACAAAGACAACAACAAATCCTTTAAAGGATATAGATCTACCAGTATTTTATCACATTACACAGGCGAGTTTCAATTTAGGGAAACTAAAGTATCAAGTGACATAATTAAAGAGACAATAACGACCCTTGAATGAGATAGATCTACACGTTCCTCATCAAATTCAAGCAAACCTCTTAGTTAGGGAGATAAAACTACTAGTAAGTAACTACAAGAGAATAGATATAGCATTTAAAAAAACCATTGTATTCGCATTACATCATGCATAATGGACCGACCTTGAACATAAAGAATCTATGCAAAAACTTTCAAAGAACATGATATAACTGTAATTCAACGATGGTACGGTAAAGTCGTGGAAACCCCAAGAAAATATATACATAACTATATCTGACAGTTAGGTAAAATGGGTAAACCCTAAGATATGGCACGAATTGGTTGGACGATTGGACTTGGAAAGGGAACCGGTTGTATACAAAAACTCAAGAGCAGATGACGAAGTCTCTTTCCCACACTCTGAAACACACAGTTAATAACTCACAGGGTTATTAACACCCTTGATTAAATGTTAACCGGGAGTGGAAACAAAACTTAAAGGACTTAGTTATGTACCATACAACACACATTGGTACTCTGGCCACGATTTTCTAGCTTGGAATAACTCAACAAGACAGAGGACAAGCAATGTAATTTTTAACTGAGAAATAAAACCAATATCAGAGTCTCTTCCGAATCAAAAACATTACGGGTAGAAGACCTTACTTTTTATAGAGTATTTTGACTTCCTTAAGCATATGACTATATCTATTTTTACTCCTGAGCAGGCGCTATAGAGTAACCGGGTCGCAGGGAGAGCTACATGGAGGAAAGATTAACAAAAAATAGGTACGAGGCCGAATGTGTCGGGCATAATGGCGCCTCAAACCCTTCATTCAGAGTGTAAGGGTGTTGGAGTATGACCCCCCAGACTACCATGTTAAACTAGTGTAGTAGAGGACTCGTATTGGATGATTTTCCTGGAACGTCAGAATCTAGAGTACGTGGTAGGTATTTTTTTTTAAATTTATGTCAACCTTTTAAATGCGAGAAAGAACCAATGTCAGGTTGGAAATTCAGAAGTGCAAGTCTGACTTGTCACCCATTGTGTCTAATGAGCCACTATATCAACGACCTTATGGGTTAACAGGTCCAAAGCGTGGTTAGGACAGGTGTCTTATATGTCGAGTGAGCGTAGTAACTAAGTACAATCACCTTTATCGCTTATTCCATTATTCGTGATCGCAAGAACCTTCAGTCTTAGTCTTTACATGGCCATGTTTAGACTCGGTTAAATTTTCTTAAGAGGAACACATAACTATATATATATATATGTATATGATTAGTATGTCAATCCATCGCGGTGGCTATGCTTTTTGTTCCCATAACTTAGCACAATTTTTCAAAGTGGATCAGTCCCTATACACCATGACATAAATTGATATGGGATTAGGCACATGCAATGCCTTAAATTTTATAGGTTATCATTAGAACTTTCTTTTATTTTTAGGAACAAACTATCGTGGAGGAAATCGTCATGATACCACAGGAATATTTCTTTCTTTGGTGAATAGTTTAAATAAAGTGTTTAGATTGAATCAAAGAGTGGTGTTAAGTAAGGAATGTTTGATAGTAGTAAAGTAGTGAATGGTTAAAACTTTGGACAGACTTATAATGCAATTGACAATAAGACTCATTGTTGTTTTCCCTTTATAAAAAAAAAAATGTAGTTAATTTTTGGGGTACATCACATTTCCCTAGAAGTTAATGTGTAAATGTGTTGAACCTGCATATAATAGATCTAGATGACATACACAATTTATGCAGAAATATGAGAAAAGAGAAGCATGAGAGAAAGAATGGAAAATTCTCATTAACAAAATGAATGAATGATAATTTACACATGATATACTCTGTATAACTCAACTAATGCGCACAAGAGGAGAAGCCAATTATCCATAGTGGTGGTCTAGAGTGATCTGGAAACATACTAGTAGTTACGAGAGTTAACTTCCACCTAGTCTAGTCTCTTAGGAAGTTACTAGAGTGAAACAGAGTGAAGTGAGGAGAGGACGAGATCAGTGAATCATGAGTTGCACTAGTATGGTGATTATCCCAAGGAAAATGCACATTAGTTGGTGATGATCCTAATATTCTATGGTGATAAACCCAATGTGGCATCCAGAATCATGTGATAAACTAAAATGTGAACTGAAGAGAATATTCTCCTAGACAAATATTCTCCCTGAGAAATATTCTCCCTGAGAAATATTCTCCCTGAAAAATATTCTCCCTAAACTATAAGAGACTAAATAATGACTAATAAACATAGGAAAAATATTAGGGAAAAAAAATCCTAGATGTATGTTAAATATCTCCAACACCCATCAATAAGTACTAAGCCCCTCCTCTTTTCACGTCTCAAGTCTCCTCGAGGAGTACAAGTTCTTCTCGACTAGATATTGATTGTATCAATTTCGTAAAGTTAAAGAATTTGGTCACTCTTAAATAAGGCTCGAAGGGTCATTGAGTATAAATTCAACCAAAAATCGTACTCGAAGGGGTTTTACTTGGTCTAAACTATACAAAAAATAAGTTTTATTCATTGATATCCTTAATTATCATTCCTGAATATTTTATTATACATACATTATTTCTTTAAATGAAGATCTCCTAATTTAATCTACATTTATCTTCCAAGTGGAGATTCGTTGTTGCGGGTAATCAAGGGTAAGTTTTAAAATGTGAAAGGTATTCAGGTTGCACCTTGGGGTCACGGTTTCTTTTCTAGTTTCTTTCTTCAGGAACCATGGAATTGATTTGTATAAAAACAATTTGTTTCTTGGTGATCCATAGAAAGAAAAATTCAAATAAATTTATTTGTTCATGAGAATATTTATTATGAGTTTATCCCCTTGTCTATTATGGTTTTAAACTCATTACAAGTCTGGGACAATATTTAAATATCTACAAGCGTTCGCTACCTATATGTGATATATCACACTAGTACACACAATTTTATTCTGATATTTTCCTTTTAATTGATATATGAATTCATACATTGTTCCTGTGAGAAACATATTCAATAAGCTGGAAAATAATCTATACTACAAATAGAAGGAATTAATTTAGGTTCTGAAATGAATTTTCTGATGCATTCTATTATACATGTAGTGATCCAAGAAAACAATGGAGATGCAGATTTGGTAAAATTTCATATTGGGAATGATATATAATATTATTTCTATGGTAATTTGTAGTTTTCTACCAAGGAAGGTAGTTTACATATATATATTTTAATCCGATCATTTATTTGTTTTATGTGGATTATTAACAATTCTCATTTGTCTATTTTAGTTACTCAAATTCACTCAACAAAAAAATTTAATTTATACAATCCTAATGATATGTTCAATTTCTCTTTCAAAACATAAATTCCTCTTTTCAAAGCATAAGTATTCCAGAGTTTAACTTCGAGGGTTTATAACGAGTATGTTCATATCTCCTCTCTCATAATTTTAGAAATTAAAATATAGAGCATCCAAATAAGAGATCCATGAGTAATGTAAGTAATAATTGAACCTTTGTAATATACATACAACTATATCACTATGATTCTATAGATAACATAATATTCAATAGCTAACATAATATTCAATCATCCATATAGAGAAAGAATATGTTGAAATAAATACATATATGTATTATTCAATCTAGAAATAAATGGAACAACCACGTTCCATCCAAATGCATAAAAACCAATATTACTTGTACTGATCACTTCTAACTTGATCATGACTTCATATGGGAAAATTGAGCTTCGCTCCTTAGATACTATCTTTTTGTATAGTTCAAAAAATCATTTTCCTAACACTACTTATGCTCACACAACAAATATTCATTCTCCCAACATACTAAACAACGTCCTTCCTCACACATATGTTGTATATATTTCATCTTTCATTTCCTACGAATTTTCCATCCATTTTCCCGGAAATTTGTATCTTTACAAATCCATGATTTTAAGGGACTACCAGTGACATAACTCAATTTCTGACACTTGTAAAAATCATCTCTGAATAAACTCAAACATGTTTCCCACTATGGATTCATAGTCAACTACTTTTAACCTCATCGTTCCCTCTGTTTCCGACATTTAATTTATTAAAAATATATGTCCCATACAGTTTTCCATCACAAGAGGACAATTGGAAACTTAAACTCTTACTCAACAGTCACAAAAATAGTAATTACACGCCTTAATATTTTGAAACATGAATTTCTATAAATGAAAATTTATTTTCAAAGAAAAACAATAAAATAAGAATTTTTAATATTTGAGGATGTCACAGTTTAATGAAAGTCAAATGAATTTTATAACCTTAGAAATATTTGTCAAAGAATGAACTCTAGTATAATAGAATGCAGAGGAAACAATATGATAAAGAGAGGAAAGTCGATCCATGACTTTGATCGACTTATAAGCCTGAATTTTGATAAAATAATGTGGTTGTATAAGTTTAGTCTCTTTGAACGAGATCACTTGTGAAGATTGAGGATCAGTGAAGGGTTTTTTCCATTCGAGAGCAATAAAAAGAGAATTTGAGTCATGTATTTATAATGAATCCCATAATCTATAGAGATAAACAACTAGTGAAGAGTGATATAGAGACAAAGGTATATTCTCTTGAAGGATTAAGGATAGTGTAATTATAATTTTTAGGAAAAATAATTGTTATTAATCTAATTTTTGTGTAAGATAGTGACTTTCTGAGTGTCCTTAATTACTGAGCATATGTAAGAGACAAGATTTTTATTTAATTAAATAAGGGAGACAGAAGGAAAAACCAAGTTAAAAGAGATGATTACGAATCCATGAGTGGGGAACAAGTTGAAGTTAACCCTTGGCATGAAAGGACATGTCTCAAAAATCAATGTTGATGACTGAGACACTCTGGAAATCAAGTATTTCCAAAGATGCAAAAATTCCCAATGAGGGAAAGTGCTTGGAAAAGACTAAAACCTCGGAAAAAAGATATGTACACATGTGTGAGGAGGCAATATACTTATTAGCATGTGGAGGAGAATTATTCAATGGTAAAATTTATGTTAGTTATTCATAAGAGTATAAAGTATGTTGTTGTGTGAGCACTAAGGTGTTAGGAAACTATTGAAGACACAAAGTTTATGTTGGAACATGAGGCTCAATATCACCCTCATCGATTCATGATCAGGATTGGGGGTGATTGGATCAAATGTATTGGCTAATCCTTTCTAAGGTTGGGTGAAACTTGGTCGCTCCTTCTGTTTTCCTAGTTTTTTATTTTCTTTTTTATACAAGAGCCTAATGTTATTAGTGAAATTAAGAAGTATTATTTCATATGTTGATTAAGATAGTTTCTATATTGTCTTCTTTAAATAATCTAGAATGGAGAATATCAAACAAAGGTTCTTATATTTTTGAGTAAGAAAACATACACATATATAGATGGATATTATTGTGTAAAAAATTATATATAAATAGGTTGATTCATATCTAAATTATGTCTAACTATTTATACATAATTCATAGAAAAAATTCATAATGTGTCGACATAAAATTTCTCTGGTTTATCCCTTTTAATCATTTTTAGATTATTGCATGATAGACGCAGTAAAGAAGACACATTGTATTACCATTTCCAAAAATAAAGACTCTGCATAATACATATCAATAATGATAAACCAATATTTCATAAATTAAATTATTATACATGTTACAATAGCGTAGACAAAGTAAATGAGCGAAAACATAGTTATTCTCCTCCAAATTTGAATCGTTTTAAGGGAACCTGAATACCTTTCCATTCTTCATCTTCTTGAGCCGAGAGGATATGATAATTGTACCTGGAAAACAAATGGGTATTAACTAGTTAGATTATGATGTATGAAATAAAATAACAAGTAAACAAAAATCATAATAAGGTAAGAATACTTGGACCTGTATACGAAGACATAGAACTCAAACTTGAATGCACAAACTGAGAAAGGGGTTGGTGTTGGGCGCAATATGATGGGTTCCGCACAAAAAAGAGAGGTCGATCATTAGTTGATTTCCATCCATCACATAATTGTTAAATATAACGTAACCTCATCAGGCTGACTGTACACTGTCAGTTGTCCTGGCCAGCTATACTTTCTATTCTTGATTTGCTTGAGCCTATTTAGCTTAGCTATTTTCCTTTTGCATAGTACCTTCTTCATCAACTTCTTCATGTACTCATTTTGTACTATTCTTCATATATTCTAATATACTGTTTTCTGTTATATTCTTTCTCTTTGCATTTCTTGCTTCACAATTTATCATGGTATCAGAGCTACAATAGTAAGCCTCTTCACACAGGCTGGAGAGAAACACGATCCTCAAACAACACAGAGCTTACATGGATCTTGAGAGAATTCGACACAGACTTTTCACAAGGCTTGGAGAGTTGTTCATCATACTCTTGAAAGATCATCGAAGGAAACTTCCATGAGGAAGTTGTCCGCTCATACGCTCAAAATATCAGCGTAAGAAGCTCAAGCACCAAAACAGAGAGTACAACGCTTGAAAGATCGAGGAAGAAGAGAGTGCAGAAGAAGAAACTTTAAAGATTCTTGTACATTTTTCAAGAATCGTCCAAGACTCACGAAGAAGAGCTGCAGGACGCAGGAACATTTAAAGAAATCGAAGAATTCATTCAAAATCGTTAAAGATTCCTGCAGAAGGAAGAATCATTTAAAGAATTTCGAAAATCGCTCAAATCTTTCAAAGATTGCAGCAGAGAACAAAGAACTCGTGAAATACTTTCAAATCTTTAAAAGATTCACGAATTTTTCTTCCAAAGAAGAAAATCCTTACAAAGGCAGTAAAGAACATGTCTCAGGTTCAAAGAACAACCATTGAGGCTGTAAGATTCGTCCTGCGAACGGATCTAGAGTGGGAATCCAGTTCAGAAGGGACGAGGAGAGCACGGAAAAGGTGAAATAATTTCAGCCGTTAGATCTTGTGCAGAGGATCGACAACCGTTGGATCCGTGAGAAAGTGCATGAGGTTTAGTCCTCTGGAGTGCAGAGGAGAAATTTTGACTTGTGAAGTCGCGAAATCGCAAAATCATCTGGACCATCCATCAAGAGACACGTGGCGAGATCTCGGCATTTCACTGACTCGCAAGGTGTAAAGGTCAGAAGACTGCCGTGAGAATTCGCGAATTGTGAAATCATGAGTCATTCTGGACCGTTGGATCGTGAAAGATCGTGAGTCATAAATATTATCCCATCGCAAAATAGGGTATTGGGAGTTGGACGAGCGAAGGAGAGCTCTCCAAAACTCTGATATGCGAAATCTCGATTTTACGTATCACGAAATCCTGAAAAGATTGTGAGCCATCCATCTTAGAGGATAGGTGGCAGTAGATCCAAGCCATCACTCCATCGACATTTCAGAGTTCGGGATATCAGATGTCTTGTTGACAAAAGGTCACGACACTCCACGGTGAAAGTTTCGAAATCCTGAAAAGATCACAACCGTCCATTCATTCGGACACATGGCGAAGATCGAGGAAACCATCGGCATTTCGGCAACCGAGGTTTTCAGGTTGACAGAGAATTTGGAGTCGCAAGTTGCGAAATCGCAAAATGACGAGGACCATCCATCGTAAGGGGACACGTGGCAACAATCTAGGCCTTCGGGGAAAGTCCCGAAAGGAAAGGGCCATCGACATATCAGGATTCGACGTTTCACGAATCCTGAGGACAAGAAGCATGAGTATTTCGGAATTGCGAAGTCAGAAATCCCGAAATGAGGAAAGCTTCATTATAAGGCTGAACTGACGTCATCTCGTCAAAACAATGAATCAGGAATCTCCATGGTGAAACCCCTGAAGCAGACTTGAGCCATCCATCTGTTGCGACGCGTGGCAGAGATCGAGGCCTTCAGAAAATTTCCCGATAGGAGAGTCCATCAGCATTTCAGGAATCGGCTTTTCGGGAGTCGAGAGACCAAGTGATCATGCATTTGAGTCACAAAACCCCAAAAGGGACTGCAGTCATATCAGGAGAGGTCATGTGGACTAGAGGTATAGCCCAAGGGGCTAACTGAAGTTAACTCCATTTCGGCGAATCGAGATTTCAAAGTTCGTGGTTTCGAAAACTCTGGGACAAGAGTTCTAAACTCACGAAATCCCTATAGGATCTGGACTGTCAGATCACAAGAAGATCTGGACCGTTGAATTGTCCAAAGGAAAATCTCGGCATTTCGGCAAATTGAAAGACAAAGAACCGGAAAATCCCGTAGCACTTTAACATCAAGGCGTGTGGTCACATTGCACGGTGACTAAGGCCAAATTCAAGGCCAGTAAACTCTCTTCGGCCATCCACAAATCGGTGTTTCGACGATCGGAGGTTGGCGAGATAGGAGATCGGAGGACTCGTATAATGAAGTCCCGACGTTAGAATCGCAAAGCCAAAAACTCACAAAATCTTGAACGCAGAGTTCTGAAGTCACTGCAAACTACATGCAGGAGACAGGTAAGTAAGAATTTTGTTTCTGTTTTGTTCATTTTTTTTTACAAAACAAATATGGCGTCGTCTAGTAATTTAGGACCAACTCAGGGTCTGATTCTTCTTGGAAAGAACTATGAGTTCTGGTCTCTTTGGATGAAATCCTTCTTGCAAGCACAAGAGTGTTGGGATCCAGTGGATCATGGATATGTGGAACCAGATTCAACAGACCTGTCTGCCATGACTAATCATCAGAAAATTGCTCAGGCAACTCAGAGAAACAGAGAAAATAAAGATAAATTTTGGATTCAAAATTCTGTGGACGACTCGATTTTTCTCAAAAATCACAGGCCTTGGTACTTCAAAACAGGCCTGGGACATCCTTAAATCTTCCTACCAAGGAAATGATAGGGTCAAAACAGTTAAACTACTGACCTTGAGGATGCAATTCAAGACTCTAAGGATGACATAGTCCGAAAATGTGGATCAGTTCATGAACAGAGTCATGGGCATCGTGAACCAGATCAGATTGACTGGTGAAACCATCACTGATCAATGCATTGTTGAGAAAATTATCAGAAGTTTACCAAAGAAATTCGAAATGGTTGCAACAACAATCCTTGAATCCAAGGATCTGTCAAGTTTTTCCACAGATGAATTAATTAGTTCTCTGGTGACACATGAGATTAGACTACATCTTACAGATGAGTCAATCTCCAATGCTTTCAAAACTCAATTCTCCTTCAGCAGAGGGAAAGGCAAAGGAAGAAGCAGAGGTCACCAAGGAAGAGGGAGCAATCAAAGTAACCCTCACTCTAGTGGAGGTAACAGACAACAATATCTGAATCAAAATTTCCAAGGTCAAAGGCAACAACAACAAAATCAAGATCAGAATTTCCAGCCTCAAAGAGGCAAAGGGAGAAGATCAAATGACAAAACAAGCATACAATGCTATTACTGCAAAAAGTATGGGCACTATGAATCTGAATGCAAGAAGAAGCAAGCAGATCAGCTCTCAGGAAGAGCACATGTGTCAAATGACATGAGAGAAAACTCAAGAGGGATGTTTCTTTCGTGCCACAAGACTGAACAATAACCTAAAGATCTCTCGTTGTTGGACAGTGGATGCAGCAATCACATGATAGGTAACAAAGAATTACTTTCATGCATTGATTCTTCAATCTCATCTGATATTACACTTGGAAACGATTATTTAGTCAAAGCTCAAGGAAAATGAACTGTTCTCATTCTTACTAAACAGAATGTAAAGAAAGACATAAACAATGTCTATCATGTTCCAAATCTGAAACATAATTTTCTAAGTGTAGGACAACTCATTGAACATGGCTATAACGTATTTTTTGAGGGAGCATCTTGCAAGATATATGACAAAATCCCAAGCAGAAAATTGATTTCTGAAACCCATATGACTTAGAATAGGATGTTTCCCCTTACACTTAGAACTCCAAATCCGAGTCAACCATATGCACAAAGTGCATCAACCTTGAATGAAACTATGGTTTGACATACAAGATTTGGACATCTACCATTTCAGAGTCTAAGCCTTCTTCAGAAGAACTCCATGGTCAAAGGTCTTCCTATATTGAAAGAGCAAATCCCCCCATGTGAGTCTTGCATACCTCGAAAACATAAAAGAACTAGTTTTCCACAGTCTTCTAATCAAGCTAAACAACATCTTGAACTTGTTCACACTGACTTATGTAGACCAATGCAAACAGAGTCCATAGGTGGTAGCTTTCACTTTCTAACGTTTATTGATGATTTCAACAGAAAAATATGGATCTATTTTCTCAGACACAAGTCTGAAACTTTTGAAAAATTCAAAGAATTCAAAGCAGAAGCTAAAAAACAGAGTGGCAAATATATCAAAGCACTCAGGTCATATGGAGGAGGAGAATACAACTCCAGAGAATTTGCAAATTTCTTCAAATCACAAGGCATTATCATGCAAACAACAACGAGGTATACTCCACAACAGAATGGAGTGGCTGAAAGGAAAAATCAGACTATAATGAATATGGCAAGAACAATTCTCAAAGAGAAAAGTCTATCAAATATTTTTTGGGCTGAAGCAGTAGCATGCTTAGTTTATCTCTTGAATAGATCTCCAACCACACGTCTAAAGATGAAAGTTCCCCAAGAAGCATGGAGTGGGACACAACTCAATGTTGCGCATCTAAGGACATTCGGATGCATAGCATACACTCACATACCTTCTGAATTAAGGAAGAAACTTGATGACAGAAGTGAGAAATGTATTTTCACTGGATATAGTGAAACATCTAAAGCTTACAGGCTTTACAATCCAATAACCAAGAAACTAATTCTCAGTAGAGATGTAAAATTTCTGGAAAATCAATTCTTCAGAAAATCAACAAATGGACAGTCAAAATCCATTGCTGCCAAGTTCTGAAAACGCAGAAAATTCAGAACAACAAGTACCTCAAACTAATCTTCCAAGATTGTAGGTACAAAGACAACCTGAAAATTCTCAGGATAACTCAGCTTCCAGCAGAGAATCATTCTCTGAACCACAAAATCAGAGAACTCGAAGTTTGAGAGAAATCCATCAATAGTTGGATGACTTTGAACAACAAAACCTTTTTGCTTTAATTTCATGCGAGCCTACATCTTTTAAGGAATCAACTAAGGAGCCACATTGGGTTCAAGCCATGAACCAAGAAATTGAGTCCATTGAGAAGAACAAGACATGGGATCTTGTTGATTTGCCAAGACACAAGAAGAGTATTGGTGTCAAGTGGGTTTACAAAACTAAAGTAAATGAAAAAGGGCAGATTGAAAAACACAAGGCAAGACTTGTTGCCAAAGGATTCTCACAACAACCTGGTACTGATTATGGTGAAACTTTTTCTCTAGTAGCAAGATTAGACACTGTAAGGACTCTATTGGCCATAGCAGCCCAACACAAATGGCAAGTATACCAGATGGATGTCAAGTCAGCATTCTTGAATGGTCTTTTAGAAGAAGAAGTTTATGTCGATCAACCACCTGGATTTGAAGTCCAAGAGCACCCAGCCAAAGTATATCGGTCGAAGAAAGCCTTGTATGGCTTAAAACAAGCTCCAAGAGCTTGGTACAACAGAATTGACACTTATCTGATCAAAAGTGGTTTCAGCAGAAGTCAAAATGAGCCAACTCTTTACACCAAAATAGATTAGCACGGTAAAATTTTGATTGTATATTTATATGTTGATGACATGATCTATACATGAAATCTTGAGTTAACAGATTTTAAACATGCCATGCAATCTGAGTTTGAGATGACAGATCTTGGCATAATGAAATATTTTTTAAGGATTGAGGTTGATCAATCAACCAAAGGCATTTTTGTCTATCAACAAAAGTATGCAGCAGACATCCTCAAAAGATTTCGCATGGAAGAATGCAATCCAGCAGAAACCCCTATACCACTAGGCACAAAATTGAGGAAGAATGATGAAGGCCCTACAATGGACTCTACCGTGTACAAAAGTTTAGTAGGCAGTTTGTTATATCTTACAACAACTAGGCCTGACATTATGTATGCAACCAGCCTTGTTTCCAGATTCATGGAATCCCCCAAAGATTCTCATTGGAAAATGGCGAAACGAATTTTGAGATATGTTGCAGGAACTCTCAATTTCGGCTTATGGTACACTAAATCTGATAGTAATCAACTTT
>ML797154.1:188505-208303 GCA_009831015.1 Picea engelmannii
TAGTTAATAGTTATGTGATTCCACAACTATTGATAAAACCACATTCGATCGAGCCCTCAAATATGGGTCTAACATGATACGGGCTAAGGAATAATCATAACCGACTCATAAATCAATAGTAAAATTATTTATAACAATCAAACAAGGATAGGACGGATAGAAGACTTGGTAAATGTAAAACGACGAGTTAAGGTCCAGTTAAACAATAAATAGAGCGATAAATTGTTGAAATAGAGAATGAAGAAATTTAATAAAAGGTTAGACAAATGAAAGGTTTAATAGGACCAACGCTTACCGCAACAAAGTGGTATAAATAGACAAGAATTATTATGTAAACCAGAACACAAGTTAGAGTTGAAATACAAATACACCCAGAGTCAAAGGACAAAACCAAGAATGGAAAACCCAGGATTAACCTCTAACTATCCACACGACTTGTACATAGAGGAATCCTTGTAAAAGAAACCACATAGAGGAATCCTTGTATATTCACAACGAAAAGAAAACACATTTCAGAAACCTTCACTCAATAGAAAAGGAGACCATGACTTGGGTATAATATTTTCCTTGGATAGTTTTCACAGTATCACTATATAATTCACAACACCTTTCAAAGAAAAGAATGAAGAGGTGATTCACATACCTTTAATGACCAAGTGCTAAAGGTTTAACCATAATTTGCATGAAAAGTGTTGGAGTCCGGAGTTCACCTATGATCCTTGTAACAGGTCTTCTACCTGTATAAAACGTTTCCAAACTTAATGTTTTGACAACCCTCTCTCGGAACTTGCGAGGAGAACAATATCTTATACACAGAGTTAAAAACCAATTTTAATACAATCTAAACGGTGGGAGAACGATTTCAGAGCGAGGCAAAAACCTCTCAGAGAGAGCCAAGACTATTTATGTGTTAAACCAAAAACAATGAAAGAAAAATATTGTATGAAGGTCTCGAGGGGTTCCCTAAACCCAATGTACTATCATGACAGTCGAAAATTGAAAACACATAAGTACTAGGCATGTCACCACGGTAGCATGAAATTCTAGTAGTGGCATTAATACTCGAGACAAGTACATTTAAACACCTTCGATTTTGACAAGTAGAGATCAAACCGAGACGTGAAGAGATCTAGTTGGCCAATTTAATGCTCGTTGTGTACAAAGTATGTGGAAAGTTTTAATGCGATGTAGAAAACTATAGGCATATTCCTCAACGTTCATAAATTATGTAGTCACATTGGGTAAACCGTTATTACCCACGAGGACTCATTTTGTTTGAAACATTCTCATTATATTTTACTTATATAACATTACAATGATCGGGGATATATATATCTATATGTATATATATATATATACATATATACATGGTAGTGTTACATAGGGTTTCAAGGTTTAAACAATCATTGTACATAGGAATGAGTTCCAAGTTATAAGGTGAGTTTTTAAATAATTATAGTATATAGAAATCTCAAGTTATAAGGTGAGGTTTTAAAAAATTATGGTATATAGGAATTTATTGCATTGAGTCTCAAGTTATAAGGTATATATAATCATATTAAGTGTCTAAAGAAATAATTCTTAGAATTAGGTAACTACTGTATGATATCTTGTATTTTTAGAGACAAATAAACAAGAACAAGACTGAAAACATTTTTTTTTAATGGAAATTTGAGTATATTAGATATGGTATAGAGGACAGGTTGACAACACTAGACCTTATGGGAATAAATAGAATTATAAAACATAATTATGTATGCTTAATTTCTAACCCAGATGAATATTTTATTGTTAAAGTGATAAGATAATATTAAACCTTACAATATGTCGACACAAAACGAAGAAGAAATTAACCCTGAAGGAGATGTCAATGAGCAAAATCTTGAACATCATAAAAGTGAGAACAGTTCATCCTCGCAGGTTTTGGAAACTATGAGAAGCCTCACAATGGAGCTTAAGACTTATAAGGATGAAAATGAAAAGATTAATAAAAAACAGGAAGATAAACAAGAGCTGAATGAAATATTGTTGGAAAATATGGCTGAGAAAAGTAAATCAAATAAATAAGAGGTAAACAATGAGACTAACAAACATTCATCTGAAAAAACAAGTAGAGAATCCAATTCATACGATATCCTCAAGAAATATGCAACCAAGAGAAGAATCACAAACACCCTATACTAATAAAAGGAAATAGTTAGATCACATGGAGGGTGAATTTAAAAATATAAAACCCTCTACATTTGATGGAGAGTTAAAAACATGTGAAGAAACAGAAACATCGTTACTAGAAATAAAAAAATACTTTCAGATTTATAATTATTCGAGTAATATGAAAGTTAGAATGTCCATTTATAACTTAAAAGGGAAGGATAACATCTAGTGGAAATATCTGAAATAAGGAAAAGGATTAAAAGAGAAAAGAATGGAGTGGTCAGAATTTAATAAGTGTTTTAAGAAACAATACCTATCATAAAGTTACAATGAAATAAATACTAAGTAATTTTATGAACTGCGACTAGGACATATGTCAATGGATGATCCGATTAATAATTTTTTAGAGTTGTTGATATTTGTGCCTTATATTAAGGAGAATAAAGTGAAAATTCAGGATTTTGAGTTGTTTACCACAGTATTATAAACACATAATTGAATTTGATAACCCTAAGTCTTTGAACGAAGTGTTTAGAAAAGATATAATGTGTTATGAACATCAAAAAACAGAGATATGAAACTCCTAAATCATGGAATGACAAAAATCAAGAGAAACTAAACCAACTTAAGAAAGGGTTCAAACCATCTCCTTATTGGAATATGACAAAATAATTTCAAATAAATGACCATCCATCTAGTACACAACAAGCTCAAAGAGGGAACAATCCAATAAATTTGGGATTTAAGAAGATTGTAGACATTCCTAGAGAACAATTCAAATGATGGGAGTGTGGAGGACCACATTTATGAAAAAACTTTCCACGTTTAAATCCATCAAGTAGGACTACAATTCACAATCTACATGAAGCTACTACAATTGGAGGTATGGGAAAATATATACACATCATTAATTCTTCCTTGAAAGGAAGCCAAGTTGATCATTTGTCTATTGTAGTAGAAATTGAAGGTAAGAGACAAAACAAACAAGTCTTTATCCTAATATACCCAGGCACAAGTTTGATTTACATAACCCCTTCTTTAGTAGAGAGTTGTAAGTTGAAAAGGGTGAAATGCCCTAAGTCTTGGTTAGTACAACTGGCCACTCGGAAAAAAAGGAAGATATCAAAATATATTTCTAATTGTGATATACGAATAAATGATGAAAATACTTTGGTTAAATTAAATGTGTTAACCTTAGAATCATATGAAATTATTATTGGTATGGATTGGTTGGAATCACACAAGGATTTGATAGATTGTTACCAAAAAAATGTGTTTATCAAGACAAAAACAAGGTAAAGAGAATAGTTCAAAAGCTAAGAAAACTAGTCTTGGTAAGACAATTATCAACCATTCATCTTAAGAAATGCATAAGAAAAGGGTGTCAATTGTATGCAATTAAACTATTGAACATACAAAGTGAGGATGACCAACCTAAATTAGAACACTATGTTGTTTTAAGAAATTTTAAGGATGTCTTTGTTGATGAAATACCATAATTACCTCCCAGGCGAGAGATATACATTATATTGACTTAATACTAGGAGTTTCCCTTATATCAAAAGAACCTTATAGATTGAGTATTCCTAAGTTAACAAAGCTAAAAATACATATAAAAGAATTACTAGACAAAGGATATATCATACCCAGTGTATCACCTTGGGAAGACCAGTTTTATTTGTCAAGAAAATGGATGGAACGTTCTAACTATGTATTTATTATTTACAGTTGAATAAAATGACAATAAAAAATAACTACCCTTTTTCATAAAGTGGGAGGAGCAAAAATATTTTCTAAGATCGATTTAAGATCTAGCTATCACCAAATCAGAATTAAGGAAGAAGATATCAATAAAAAATATTTTCGAACATGATATGTATATTATGAATTTGTTGTAATTCCTTTTGGATTCTTGTTGTAATTCCTTTTGGACTCACAAATGCACCAACAAATTTTATGTTCCTAATGAACAATATATTCAGTGAGTATCTAGATAAAATTATTTTGATTTGTATTGATGACATTATGATTTATTCAAGAATGGAGAAAGAACATCAAGAGCACCTAAGAATAGTGCTACAAAGGTTACGATAACATCAACTCTATGTTAAATTGAGCAAATATGACTTCTAAAAGAATAAAATACAATACTTGAGACATATTATTTCTGAGGATCGAAGAGCAGTGGATCGAAAAAAGATAAAGGGAATTGTAGCATGGACTAGACCCACGAATGTAGTGAAGATATGATAATTCATGGGGATAACATGATACTACAAAAGGTTCATTGAAATTTTTTCTAAAATCGCTTTTTCAATTACATCATTACATAAAAAGGGGGTAAAGTTTATTTGGTCACAAGAATGTGAGGAAAGTTTGAATGAACTAAAGAAACGATTAACTACTGCACCAATTATTAAATACGCTGACCCTTATAAATACTTCACGATATGCATCGATGCTAGCAAGGATGGTTTAGGCGTAATTATATCAGAAGAAGGATATGTGATTTCTTATTAATCAAGGAAGTTAAAGGATCATGAGTGAAACTATGTGACACGCGACTTGGAGTTAGATTCTCTTATTCATGCATTAAAAATATGTCGTCATTAATTTATAGGAAGGAAATTCATGATCTTAAAAGAAAATAGTGCCATAAAATATTTGTTGAATCAACAAGGATTAAATGCATGATAGGAAATATGGCTTGCATTTTTAAGAGAATTTAATTTTCAAATCAAACACATCAAGGGTATATAAAATAAAGTTGTGGATGCACTTAGTATAAGGAAATGTTGTATTTATGAATTAATGTTGAGTAAATATGACAATGACCAAAAGGAAAAAATCATATCTGCAGGTAAAACAAACAATGAATATGCAAAATTAAAGGAAACATTGATGAAAGGTGAAGAGGAAATAAACATGATAGATTTTGAAATAGACCAAGAGGGAGTTCTAAAGTTTAAAAACAGAATGTACATACCAAATTTGATGGAGTCAAAATTGCTAATCCTTAATGAAATCCATAAAAATCCTTATTTAGGCCATCCTAGATATCGAAAAATGATTTCAGCACTAAGAAAATAGTTTTATTTTCCTAATATGAAAATTGATACAACTAAATAGTTGGAAAAGTGATTAGAATGTCAATAGGTAAAGGCGGAACATGAAAATCTAGCGAGATTATTGCAGCCTTTCCCTATACCGAAATGGAAATGTGAAGTAATAGCAATGGATTTCATCACAGGTTTTCCAAAAAAAAAAAAAATTGACTCAATTATGGTAGTAGTGGATAAGTTAAGTAAATCTGCACATTTTATACCTGTAAAGTCCACTTACAAATCTATTCATATTGCAGAAATTTTAAGAGATTTTTAGATTACATGGAATACCAATGAAAGTAATTTATGACATGGATGTTAATTTTACTTCAAGTTTTTGGAAAGCATTGTTTGCAGGTCTTGAAACTCAATTGAACTTCAGTACGAGTTACCATCCAAAGACCGATGGACAAACCGAACGTACTAACCAAATTATTGAAGACGTGTTTTGAATGTATGTTATGGATAAAGTGACAAAATGGGAAGACTACTTACCTCTAGTATAATTCGCCTACAATGTCGGGTATCAATCCTCAGCCAAAATGAGTCCATTTGAAATCCTTTACAGAAAGAAATGTATGGATCCTATTAGTTGGGATGATCCAGTATATAGGATCATGTTTGAACTAGATATGTTCTAGGAAATTCTATCAATGGTTAAAAAGGCTCAACAAAATTTAAAGGTGGTGCGGGATAAAAAAAAGAGTCACACAGATCATAATAGAATACATAAAGAGTTTAATATTGGAGATCATGTTTATGTCCGGTTTAAGGAAAGAAAGAGTTCAGTGAAACTTGGAATATGTACAAAGCTAGCACCAAGGTTTTGTGAACCTTTTGAAGTCCTATCTTGCATTGGCCCAGTAGCATATCATCTAACACTACTAGAAAATTTAAGAGTTCATAATTTTTTTTATATTTTCTTGTTAAAGAAGTATGTTTATGACCCTACTCATGTAATTGATTGGAATATGTTACAAGTGTAACCACAAGGTGAGTTCCATCTGGAACCTTTGCCCATTATAGACAAGAAGGAAACAATGTTGCAGAACTGGGTCATTGTAGAGGTAAATGTGTAGTGGAAGCACTTCAGTCCTGAGAAGCTACTTGCGAGTTGGAGGATGTTATGAGGAAGACATATCCAACTCTGTTCCAAGGATGATCAGGAAAGAATAATAATTTAACACTGAGGACAATGTTAATCCCAAGGGGGAGAGTATGTAATACCCCTCAAATAAAGTATTTGGCATGTTAATAATTTCCTACGTGGAAAATTCAAAATTCAAAATTCTACGAAAAATAATTGTTATTAATTTAGTTTTTGTGAAAGATAGTGACTTTCCAAGTGTCCTTAATTACTCGAAAGATGTAAGAGACAATATTTGTACTTAAATAAATAAGGGAGACAGAAGGAATAAGCAAGTTAAAAGAGATGCTTATGAATCCGTGAGTGGGGAACAAGTTTAAACTAACCATGAGAATGAAAGGACATGTGTAAGAAGTCAATTTTGATGATTGTAGCACCCTAGAAATCAATGATTTCTAAAAATGCAAAAATTCCCAAAGAGGGAAAAATATTGGAAAAGACTAATACCTAAGAAAAATGATATATAAACATGTATGAGGAGGAATGATGTTGCTTAGCATGTTGAGGACAAGGATTCAGTAGTAAAAATGTTGTTAGTGATTCAGAAGAGTACAAAGGATGTTGTTTTGTTAGAACTAAGGTGTTAGGAAACTATTGAAGACACAAATTTTATGTTGGAACTTGAGCCTCAATCTCACCCTCATGGATTGATGATCAAGATTGGGGGTGATGGGATCAAGTGAACTGGATGATCCTTTCTAAGGTCGGGTGGAACTTGGTTTCTCCTTCTTTTTTCCCATATTTTCATTTTCTTTTTTACTGCGGAGCCTAATGATGTTAGTGAAATTATCAAGTGTTATTTCATATGTTCATTAAGATAGTTTCTATAGTCTCTTCTTTAAATAATATAAAATGGAGAATATGAAACAAAGGTAATTAAGTTGTTGAGTAAGAAAACATACAAATATATAGATCGATAATGTTGAGTAAGAAATTATATATAAATAGATTGGTTTAGATCTAAATTTTGTCTAACTATTTATACATAATTCATAGAAAAATTTCATAATATGTCTACAAAAAATTCTCTGGTTTATCTCTTTTAATTAGTTTTAGATGATTGAATGATAGATGAATTAAAGAGGAAGCAGTGTATTACCATTTATAAAATACGGAGTCTTCATAGTACATATCAATATTGATAAACCAATCTTTCATAAATTAAATTATTTTACAAGTTACAATAGCATAGGCGAAGTAAATGAGCGAAAACATAGTTATGATGCTCCAAAGTTGAAGCCTTTTAAAGGAAGCCAAATACCTCTCCATTATTCATCTTTTGGAGCTGAGAGAATATGATAATTGTACATGGAAAACAAATGATTATTAAATGGTTAGATTATGTTGTATGAAATCATATAGCAAGTAAAGAAAAATGATAATAAGGTAAGATTGCAAAGATGTAGAACTCAGACTTGAATCCAAAACCCGAGGAAGGGGTTGGGTGTTGGGCACAATCTGATGGGTTACTCACACAAAAGAGAGGTCCGTCATTAGTTTATTTTCATTGATCGCATAACGAGTGAGTACAGATATCATTACAATGCATTTCTTCCTTATTATTAAGAGAAGCAAAGTATTCACATATCAATCAAACAACAACACGAATGGCTATGGAATTAAAGATATAAGTAATTTATTCCTTATTATAAACATAAGCAAAGAATTTGTATATCAATCAAACAACAATATGAATGGATAAGGAATTAAATATTTAATTAAATCATTCGATGCAGAAGTAATCCAAATTTATAAACTGAGGAATTTAATCCTTTCGATACCCTGTAGCATAGATGAATTCGTTTGCCAACGATTAAAAGGATATAACCTTGCGGTATGACCATGTTAATAGATACAATTTGATTAATTTAACAATATTACAAGCATACACTTATGTGTATAACTCAGTGGGGAACATGTTTGAGTTACCTCAGGGTTAATTTTTACAAGTGGAAAAAGTTGAATTTGACCACTAGTGACGCAAACCACCGACCCTCTGTCCGAGATCCGCACATGATCATTCTAAATTCTCCTCAAGCCGAAGTAGCTCCCTCAGATCCCTATTGGAACCTCACGAATCTGATTCACAGGTCCTTCATGAAAACCTTCTCTGCGCAACTTAACACCATACGCGAGCCTTACATCTCCATGCGACCACAACCTGGCCTTAGCGCAAGCGCTTTTCGCAACTCACGAGTTCATGATTCGAAGACCCTTGACTCCTCTTTCTCCAAATTCTGATACCTGAGATGTGATACGAGTATGGCTCCCTCCTTTCTAGCACCTACTACATATAACCGTAGGCTAGGCTAAACACTAGCACTACTCACAACTTGCGACTTCACAAGTTGGAGTGTTGAGCATGCGTGCTCCTCCTTTGCGAATCCCCGAGACACGATAATTCAACAATGGGTTGACTCCTTCCCAGGCGACGTGTGTCCACCACCTGTCACCCGCTTCCACCTTTCTCTAGGCGCTTGTTGTTATGCCACCTGTCAACCATGCGGTCCCCACCTAACAGATGTGACACGTGTTCGTACGAGCCCTCGGGGCTCAACACTTCGCACCTTTAGTGATCAAGGTGCAACTCCTTCACCCTCCAAAACCCTGATACATGATGTAGCGAGGCGCCAAATCTCATGGCTCTCCTTCCTCCTCGATCGATGGTTCAGGTCGAATCGTGATTTTGCGATTCGGGGGTTTATAGTGCAAAGAACTCCGCCTCCCATCTCGCGATACCTGAATTCATGAAATGGAACGATGGTCTAGATCTATCTAAGATCGATGGTCAATACCTACGGTTCTCATGATTTCGCGAGTTCTCCACAGAGAATTCTGACCGTCCATTCTACTCTTATGTGCAGCTTCCCAGGGATTAAACCCCTCGCACCTTCTTCCGGATCCGACGGCTATCGGTCCTTGGTGCTAGATCTGAAAGCCCAAATCATTTTTCCTGTGCACCTCCCAGGGACTAAACCCCATGCACGTATCCCTAATCTAGTGGCTCTCAGGACATTGTGCTCCAGATACGACGACTACTATTGCTCCTTCCTGAGCATGCGCTCTCTTTGAGCCTTGGAAAATTTCAAACTCTTCAAAGGATGAAACCTTTGTTCTTTATCCCACGAGTCCATGTCCTTTAGTCTCACCTGTGTTACTGAAAACTCTACCCACCTAATCTTTGTTCACTCTGAAACCTCAAAGGGATTCTCGACCTCTGTACTCCTTGCAGGGCCCTTGCACACAACTGTGCTATCCATCCTGAGCTTTTCCTTCTCGAACCTCTAAGGGATTCGACCCTTGCCTTCTCCCTCAAATGGATATTGGTGCCCTCTTATAAGCCTCCTGTTCAAGAACTCCTTATTGAGCCTACAGGGTGTTCAGTAACCCTGTGAGTGTCTTCCCTGTGACACTTTCCTTATCTCAGAACTCAGAAAAGATAGTTCTTCTCGGTGCACTCTTTGCACTCACTCGATGCCCTCCTGGTAGAGCTTCTACATAATCTTCAGTGACTCTATCTTCTCACTGAACTCGACATAGAGTTCCTTCTGTGCACCCTATGCATCCACTCAATGCCCTCTTGGCAGAGTCTCACAAAATTCTCAGAACTTTTGTATTCCCTGTGCCCTCCTCTGCACAGTTCTTCCTTCAAGGTGTTCAACAAACTTTAGGCCTCCTCCTTGAGTCAATGACTTCCTCTGGTGCACCCTCCTGGCATGTCTTTGTATAAATTCCGTAGAGTTCAGAAGTGGACTTATGCACTGGCTTACAGAACCCATAGTGTTTTTTCATGCAACCTCTTGCATGAAGATACAAAGAACTAGACCTAGAATCAAAGAACCCAACACACAAAATTTTTTGTCTATAACTTGCAGATGTGTAAAAACATACATCTACAACATATCATAAACGCATAAAGACATTCATCAACAAACAAAGAATAACATGCAGGAAAAACTACTCCGATTGTATTAATATGAAATGCCTTTTTACAATGTGAGCTCAAACTATAACAATGTCTCGGCTTCCTCTCTTCTCCCTATTCTCTCTATTCTTCTCTACCTCCCTACTGACTAACTCCTACAGATACAAAGGATCTTTTTACAAAAGGGGGCTCCTCGAGCTCTTCCCTCCATCTCACCAACCCTCATTAATTTACATTCAATTACATTGAATGGTTGTCTAGTCTGAATCATATCTAGATCTCAGCCTTGCAACCATTTAGGGCTACCTTTATCTAAAGCCTGCGCACATGCATGGCTTTGGCTCTTTGGCCTTACAAACATCTGATACAAATTTTCAAAATTTGAAAAACGAGAGGGCTACGCCTCTCTCCTTCCATTGAGTGCACGCTTGATGTGCTAGCTATCTAGTGCTTGATGACATTGGAGCGATGCTCCTGCATCATACTCCTCAGCTGCAAAAATCATAAGCTCATGCTCATGAGCTTCCCAACACCGATGTTGAAATCCACCTGGATCCCAAATAGTTATCTGGAGCTATCCATTTGCTCCACCGCTTCGCTGCAGCTGTTGCATCTGTTTCCCTGCTGCTATGGCAGGTTCTCCTTTGCTCAGCTCCTCCTCACTAGTAGCTTCCACTACTGACCTCGACATCAGCCTTCTAATCTTCTCAATCTCCTCGTCCACCTGCTCCCATGGATTCCTTTCCTTTTGAAATGTGCTCTGCTGCACTTCTTCCCTACAAATGGGTAGATCATCCTGATCCCCTAGACTATATTCTTTCTTTGTGGCCTCAAATTTCCACCCTGCTGCAAAATTCAGGTCTACAATCTTATCTTCTTGACATATTTTTTGTTCAGTCATCTTCTCTGACAGACTTTCTTCTCACATTTCTCCTTATGATGGTTGAATTCCAGCTTCCTCCAGCTACTCCTCAGATTGGAATTATGTTTCATCTCCTACTACATTCCTCGACACCGCAACCATCATCTGTTAAGTTCCCTAGCTGAAATTTCTTATCGATTCCTCAGAATTCTCCTCTGCTAACATCTGGATGACTGTCTGCTCATCGCAGTCATCTACTGGCTCTAGATGGTTCAACCAATCCTCCAACATCTCCAACTCCATCTCCCATGGAGTGAGCATGTTATCTCCATGCTCTTCTTCTACTACAACTTCTAGTGTTGTAGTTATCCCTTGTTCAGCCTCTTGACTAAAAATTTTGATCATTTCTGTTGAATGCTCTTCTTCCTCAGCTGGGTCAGGTTCTGATGTCTGTCCCATTTCTTCTTCTTCTTTGACAGTCATAGTTGGTTGTCCCTCTATTGTTGTTGTATCAACCATACAATTTCTTCCCTCAGCTGGGCAATGTGGTAGGAATACCTCTATTCCCCCAATGACTAGAAGGCATTTCTGATCTTCCTTATCCATCATCTCTCCTCGTTGATATGAACTCACCTCTAAGCTCATCTTCTCTATCATGTCCTCTCGCTGATCTGAACTCATCCTTGAGTTCATGAGAGTTTCAAACAGTCTCATCTTCTCTCCCTTGCCCACCTAGCAATATGGGATTTCCTCTCTGCCCTCCTAGTAGTCTATGAGATCCTCCAACGATCTCATCTCATTTCCCTCCTGGAAATCTGAATTTTATGTTCTGCACTCATGGCAGACCTTGAGATCATATTGTGACCTCTCCTTATTGCAACCTTAAATTGCTTCACTACCTTCCCGGCAGTTCACAAAATCTTCCAGCAATCTCATCTCATTCTCAACGTCACTGAGATTTCTCCTAGTCTCTGGTTCATAAGTGTAAACCAATCCTTCTCTCTCACCGAGGCTTCTAATACACCTCAACCATTCCTTCAGTAGTCTCTGCTGCCTTCAGGCCAATAAATATTGAACTAGCCACTTTACCCTTCTCTTTATGGGCCATTCATACACCCAATGTGAATTTTCATCCTGCTACATCCGCAGTGCAAGCTCTTCCATTCTCACCCTTATCTCAGCGAGCTCTTCATCCATCTCATTTTTTCTCTGTTGCTAGTGGTCCTTCTTTCCACCGCATCCATGGCCTTCAGTAGCCATCTTCCTGTTCCTGTCTGCCCTCCTGGAAAACTTGTGGTTGTCACTCTGCAACTGTGAGTGCTTCTAGCCTTTCCTACAGTCCACCTGAATGTACCATTTGACTGTTGCATCCCACAACAACCGTCACCTTTTACCTATCTCCTACAGGCTCTTCTTCACCTTGCTTCCTCTTTTGCCTAAAATATATGGGCAAACTCCTGCTCTGATACCACTTGACGCAGACCCCCGACCCTTTGTCTGAGAGCCACACAGGATTGTTCTAAATTATCCTCAAGCCGAAGCGGCTCCCTTGGATCCCTATTGGAACCTCACAAATCCAATCCACAGGTCCTTCTTGAAAACCCACCCTGTGCAACTTAACACCATGCGCGAGCCTTACATCTCCATGCGACCACGAGCTGGCCTTAGCACAAGCGCTTTTTGCAACTCACGAGTTCCTGAGTCGAAGACCCTCGGCTCCTCTTTCTCCAAATGCTGATTCTCGAGATGTGATACAGGTATGGGTCCCTCCTTGCTAGTGCTTGCTACATATAACCGTAGGCTAGGCTAAACACTAGCACTACTCACAACTCGCGACTTCATGATTTGGAGTGTTGAGCTCGTGTGCTCCTCCTTTGCGAATCCTTGAGATGCGATAAGTCAAGAATGGGTTGACTCCTTCCCAGGTGACGTGTGTCCACCACCTGTCACCCGCTTCCACCTTTCTCTGGGCACTTTTTGAGATGCGATAAGTCAACAATGGGTTTGACTCCTTCCCAAGCGATGTGTGTCCACCACCTGTCACACTTCATGACTTTAGTGATCAAGGTGCAACTCCTTCACCCTCCGAAACCTCGATACACGATGTAGCGAGGTTCCAAATCTCATGACTCTCCTTCCTCCTCGATAGATGGTTTAGGTCGAATCGCGATTTCATGATTTGGTGGTTTGCAGCGCAAAGAACTCCGCCTCCCAGTTCATGATACCCGAATTTGCGAACTGGACCGACGGTCCAAATCTATCTGAGATTGATGGTCAATCTTACAGTTCTCGTGATTTCTTGAGTTCTCCACAGAGAATTTTGACCGTCCATTCTACTCTTATGTGCGACTTCCCAGGGATTAAACCCCTCGCACCTTATTCCAGATCTGATGGCTATTGGTCCTTGGTGCTAGATCTTATGGCCTAGATCGTTTTTCTTGTGCACCTCCAAGGGACTAAACACTGTGCACGTATCCCTGATCCAACGACTCTCAGGCCACTGCGTTCCATATCCAACGGCTACTCTTGCTCCTTCCCGAGCATGTGCTCTCTTCGAGCCTTCGAATATTTTGAATGCTTCAAAGGTTGAAACCTTTGTTCTTTATCCCACGATTCCACGACCTTTAGTCTCACCTGCATTACTGAAAACTTTTCCCTCCTAAGATTTGTTCACTCTGAAACCTCAAAGGGATTTTTGACCTCTACACTCCTTGCAGGGCCCTTGCACACAACTGTGCTATCCGTCCTAAGATTTTCCTTCTCGAACCTCTAAGGGATTTGAACCTTGCCTTCTCGTTCAAATGGATATTGGCGCCCTCTTGGAAGCCTCCTATTCAAGCACTCCTTACTGAGCCTATAGTGTGTTTAGTAACACTATGAGTGTTTTCCCTGTGCCACTTCCCTTATCTCAGAACTTGGAAAAGAGAGTTCTTCTCAGTGCACTCCTTGCACTCGTTCGATGCCCTCCTGGTAGAGCTTCTACAGAATCTTTAGAGACTCTATCTTCTCACTGAAATCGACATAGATTTCCTTCTATGCACCGTATGCATCCACTCAATGCCCTCTTGGCACAGTGTCACACAATTCTCATAAATTTTGTATTCCCTGTGCCCTCCTCTACACAGTTCTTCCTTCAAGGTGTTGAGCAACCTTGAGGCCTCCTCCTTGAGTAAATGACTTCCTCTGGTGTGCCCTCCTGGCACGTCTTGGTCTAAATTTCAAAGAATCCAGAAGTGCACTCTATGCACTGGCTTACAAAACCCGTAGTGTTCTGTCATGCAACCTCTTGCATGAAGCCACAAAGAACCAGACCTGGAGTCAAAGAACCCAACAGACAACAATTTCTATCTGTAACCTGCAAATGCGTGAAAACATACATCTACAACATATCATAAATGCATAAAGACATTCATCAACAAACACAGAATAACATGCAGGAAAAACTGCTCTGATTGTATTAATATGAAATGTCTCTTTACAATGTGAGCTTGAATTGTAACAAAGTCTCAGCTTCCTCTCTTCTCCCTATTCTCTCTATTCTTCTCTACCTCTCTACCGACTAACTCCTACAGATACAAAGGATCTTTTTACAAAATGGGGCTCCTCGAGCTCTTCCCTCCATCTCACCAACCCTCATTAGTTTACATTCAATTACATTGAATCGTTGTCTAGTCCGAATCAGATCTAGATCTTAGCCTTACAACCATTAAAGGTAACCTTTATCTAAATCCTACGCACATGCATGGCTTTGGCTCTTCGGCCTTACAAACATTTAATACAATTTTTCAAAATTTGAAAAACGATAGGGTTGCGCCTCTCTCCTTCCATTGAATGCGCGCTTGATGTGCTGGCTAGTTGGTGCTTGATGATGTTGGAGCGATGCTCCTGCATAAACTAGCATCTGATAAAAAACATGGATTTGTAAAGTTGTGAATTTCCCAAGGAGGGAGAGGAATGAAATACCTAGGTACAAGAATATATACAACATATGTGGGAGGCGGGACGTTGCTTAGTATGTTGGAGGATTGAGAATTGTTTGATGTTATGAGAACTTATAGTGTGAGACAAGGCATATTCAGATATGTTGATGGTGACTATAACTAAGGAGGATAATTGAGTTCTCCCTTATGGAGTCATGGTCAGGCTAGGGGGTGATCAGGACAAGTGACTGCGGTTGTTCTGTTCTATGGTTAGGTGGAACGTCCTTGTTCCTTTTTTTTCCAGCATTAGCTTATTCAGATATGTATCTCAGCTATGAATTTCATTATTGATGTTATATCTATGGTTGTTATTTGTTAAGAATATGTTTGGCTTGTAAGCACATAAGTGAAATATGCTTAAAGAGGCTGTATATCCATGTTAAATTATGGTTGGATACAATATAATGATATTGGTAATAATGTTTATCTGAAATGGGATGGTTATATATATATAGGTATTCATATAGAAATAAATATAAAACTATGTTTATATGCCTATTGGACAATAAAGATCTATATTTTGATTACTATTCGAATATGTACATAATCAACTACTTCAGAAAAGAAATAAAATCAGACTGTATTATTATTGTGCTACTATCATGGTGATAATAGGTGGAAAGAATAAAAGTCCAAGTACATTCTTTCATTACATCTATTACCCCCCAAAAAATAGTTGATACAACAGACCTCATATTGTCTTGCAAAAGTAACTATTACAATCAATAGGTCGTTACCCAAACATTACAGTTGGGTTATCATAGGGCCCAAGAATTTCACAACCATTTGTGTATTTAAATCATAACTCCATATCTAAGTGAAACATAAATAGAAATGGACTACATAAAAATGTCCACGAATTAAATTACCTAACTTAGGTTTCAATGATGAAAGGAGCATCCTGGACAAATTGCGAAGCCACCAATCCAAGACAGAGAAGGGAATTGGGTGCATTGTTCACCTGATGGGTTCCCTTGAAAGATAAACAAGGACCCATCATCAGTATACCAGTGAAATGATCTTCAATTGCGCAACAAAAAATTCATAAGCAAGTATATTGTATAGATTTCCTTATTGACAAAGCAAAAGATCGACAAAGAAAGAGGGATAACACAAAAACAATAAATGAGTTATAATAACCAACAATCATTACTTGGTAAAGAGTAATTTTAACTGTTCATAGAATGTTGAAGCCACGTTGGGAGCTTTTTACCTTAATCACAATTACGTTATAAAAAAGAATAATTTCTAAACAAAGATAACTTATACAAAGAAAGAGAATTAATATTGACATTATGGACAGTCATACAACCATGCAATTAAAGAATCATTGAATTGAAAATTACCATAATGATGTGAGGAGGCGATTCATTAAATCTTTGTTAAAAAGAAATACCAAACAAAATATGGGTTTTAAATAATAAAAAGTATCATGTAGGGCTCGAACAGAGTTGTCGAAGGCACTCGTGATCTTCAAGAATTGTGTAGGGTTTGTTCCCAAATCCATCAAGTTATTATTCCAGAGCGCAAATCATGATGGAGATAGGGCACGATACTCCTCGGCGACGATTATTTTTTTAAGAACAGTGAAAACCCTGTGTAAGGAGGCACAGTTTAGCATTTCAAATGATTAAAAGGTTTTCTATAAAAATCATAGTGTGGAGAGTAAACGAGTAATCTATAACAAAACTTAAGTATGTAAATATTTCAATAGAGCACGACTGGGGTTAAGGGCATAAGAAATTTCTACCCGGCCATGACTCGGCTTAGGTCACGCGATTAAAAGGATTTAACATTGTCGATTAAAATCCCTCTTACACGGAATGAAATCCCATAAACGTATGTCTTATAAATAAGAACATTGAACACACAACTTTCCACAGAGAAAAGTAATATACAAACAAAGATAAAATCAACATGCACTCGACATAAAGAGAGGGGTTTTGTTTAAGAATTACATTGCATAAAATAGAGAAACAAAACTTGTGCATTTTACAGAGCCAAAGAGGAAACCCACTGAAAGTATAACTGCTAGATAGATAAGCACAACATGCACACACAATGTAGACAGAGAGATATCCCATAAAAACCCAAATTCTACATAGATAGAGGGTCATTACTAAAGTGGGTGCAATATGAAAATTATAGGACAACATTGTGATTTCATCACTGAGGGGATACAAATAGAAAGGAAGTATTGACACAGAGGACGTCTAATACATAATAAAAGGATTCATGCAAACTACTATTCAGGCAAAACCCCTTTTTCATAGAAACATTACTTCATTTCTATTTTAAATACCACTATACATTAACGATAATTTCTTGAAAAATGAGGTGTTCATAGGGAAGACTTACCATGGACTACCTGAGGTGAATTGTAATAGTCGATGCTACATAACCACGCAAGTTAACCATCGCAACATTGTTATATTTCTACCACAGAGCGTTACCAATACCAATGTACCCATGCTACTTGTTACCACATAGTCGAACAAGTACCAATGTAGCCATGCCACTTATTACCATAGAGTCGAACCAGTTACCAACACAACACTGCTACCTACTACCACAATGTCGAATGAGAGTATCTGCGAGGTCTGTGTTACCTTTCTACAAGAAAGAGAGAGGAGAAAAGGTTACGCTCGCAGAATTGTTACTGTGCTACCATAGAGAGAAAGAGATGAATGAGATTACCCTCGCGGCATCATTACCCTGCTACCACAAATCCGGGAAAGTATGCTATCTCAGTGGAAAAACACACAGAGTGAGAAAACCAAATGGTATGACTGTGAGGGAAATGACATTTACTGCTTCTCGATTTCGGGAAGGTTGAATAGTACGTTGTGCCATGTGAAGCCAGCTTAAGTGGTGAGCGAGTAATGGTGGTTTCAAACCATTAATGGAAATGACAAGTTTAATTCCCTACGCCTAGGTTTAGATTGTCCTATCGCCACCAACCTTAAATTCTTCTCGATTTTCATAAAGTTCGAACTTGAATGGTAATGCGAACCAGTAGGGAATCATTAGGGGCACAATTTTATAGTTATTGTATGTTCCATACCATAATTCCATTACTTTCGGATTGTACCACCAGTGTGTTGGTTGGGAGTTAGGATTTAATCTCTAAACTCTTTCCTTTGTGACACATAGTGTAAGGTTTAAATAATGGGTATATCATTAAAGGTTCATTAACACATAAGGTAAATCTTATGTAATAAGATTTTAATCATATTTTGAATGGTATTATAAACTTAATATATGACTTTCATAGTAGGTCTTGGTTATAACATTAGACATGTTATAAATGTAGGGTATGGATTATCTAATAAGCCTTATTTATGTCGTTAAATGTTTATAAACAATGCATCACATAAATAATGGGTGGCATATGTTGAACAACTGAGAGGGGGGTGTTGAATCAGTTGTTACTGTGCTTAAACAATTATGCCCATTTTAAACTCTTTACAGAACACTCAATGGTGATCACAATAATGCAAGGAAGTAAGAAATAGACTATTCAACATCAATCACACACATGAAATATACAAAGATAGATATTTCCTGAGGAAACCCATAAAGGGAAAAACCTCTTCTTCTTGATATGATAAGTAATCTTTATTTTCTATACATTATCATTCTTAGGAGCACCAGCTCCTTTTGAGGCTACCACCTCTGTTTTACAGGCAACAACTTGTTGAGAGCACCAACTCTTTGGTTTCTCTAGCACCCACTAGAAGGAACCACCAACTCTTTGGTTTCTCTTGCACCCACTAGAAGGAAGCACCAACTCCCTTTGTGTTCCAGCATGAACTGGATGGAAGCACCAAATTTCAATTACACAGGCACCAACTTGTATAACAAAGAACAATATTTCTCCCTCGCACCACCCTGCCACCCTGGTTTTTTTGGCTACAACTAGATGGAAGCTACGACTCGCTGTGTTCAAGCACCCACTTGAAACTATGAGGACAAAAGTCATCCCTTGCACCACCCTACCACCCTGAAATACAAATCTTTTCTTTCTGAAAGTTATTACAGTGATACAATGTTTATCAATGGCTTATCAGTCTCATCATTGTTCTGCTACACTTCTTTGCTCTGTCTGCATCAGTGTCTTCATGCTCGCATCTTCTTGAGCTTCCTGTTCTTTTGCTCTGTCTCTACATGCGCACCTCGGTGTTTTCTTCCTCTCTCAGATATGCATTTATGTTCTATGCGCTATATGACGCAACTCGCCCCTCACCAAGCGAATCGCTCCACCAGGACCTTCTTTTACCACGGGCCCGAAGAGTCAACACTCTTCAACTCCCTCGGTTTCCGCTACCCACTGTAGGCTCCTTCAGCTATCCTCCTCTTCGGAAATCGGGATATCGCACTTCGGGAGTTCGCGGTCCATGCGACCCTAGTTCAAATACATCATGAAACCCCGAACCCCGGTGGTCAACAGGTCAACTTTCCCACTGTCGGGATTTTCCTTATCGGGAAATCGGGAATGGCGATGTTATGTTACACTTCCCTCTCGAATCCCCGAACCCCGAAATTCCGAGTTGACGCCACCTGTCCTCCACACGTGCTATCGGGAAATCGCAACTCGGGATTTCTCGGGACATAAGCTCTTACCTC
>ML797154.1:215531-226101 GCA_009831015.1 Picea engelmannii
ATACTGAATACTAATCATACAATGATACAAGGGAGGGTGTCTATACTCCGTTTTCCCTCTCGAAAAGTGACTGTCTAATCTACAGCTACTTTCTATCTACCAGCCTTAATTGTATTAATTGCCTTCCTATCTGTAACATAATAAAAGTGCGCCTGGCTTTGAATGCCTTTAGTAAACGGCGGCGCAACAATACCAAGGTGAAATTCAAAATCAAAAGAAAAAAGGTTTGCTGGCTTGTCCAGCTGTACAATTCTTTTCCTCCTCGCGCTTGTTCATATGATGAATTGCGAATGTTGCGGATGCTGCTGCATCACTATACCTCTTCTGTTCATTTTACTTGTTGCGTACAACATGATTTTACCCGCATGAATAAATCTCAACCGAGGTGACCGATTCATTCTATGCGTTGTGCCTCTTATACACTCTTCTGGTCCTCCACTTAACCAGCTTCTTCCCACATGCATAAACTATCAAGGAGCCATGCCTCACTTCTATGTTCTCCATGACATTCACATGTCGAGTCCTCTTCCAGATCATCCTTGCAACTCTTCGAATTCTCTAGCCATTATGCTCAGTCTGTTTACAATGAATCATCGTTCATCCTAAGATTCTTCTGGCATCACTGGAAGTAACAGTCTTTGACATTTTTCAATCTGTTGATTGTCTCTATGATTAATCTTTATACCACTCACAATTACCTCAAGACTCTTCATCTCCTCTGGCGATCACATTGAGATTCTTCGAATTCTCTGGTAGATGCAATCAGTCATTTTCTGCAGTTACAATAATTCATTCTCTAGCAGTTACTGAGAAAACCTCCACATGCTCATGCCTTTGGTGCCTTTTCCCTTCCTAAGAAAAACATCACAGTGGGAATTATATTTTCTGGCTAAGCCCCTTTCTTTAATGTGACCAGTGGTTGTGACCTGGGGCCAAGCACTAGGGTGCTTCATGATTTCACATTTCACAATCTTATGCTGCGAGTTACCTTGAATCTCCCAACTCGTGATTTTCAAAGTGGAGCTTAGAAACATGATAGCTCCTCCCTTTTTTTCTATTGATGTGACCTTGGTTGTGACTAGGGGTCAAGCCAAAGAGTGCTTCGTGATCTTGGGTATCGCGAACTCTTGTTGTGATTTACCTTGAGACTCCCAACTCGCGATCTATGAAGAGGAGCTTAGAAACTCACTATCTCTTCCCTCAACCTTCGTCGATATGACCATGGCTATGACCACAGGACAAATGTTTGAGTGCTTCATGATTCGTGAGCTCATGAACTTCGTCATGCCTGATCAATGACCCACGACATTCCTCAATCAATGGGCCAGATCTCATCGCAACTTCGCATTTCACGATTTCGTGACTCATGATGTCAGAGGTTAAAGCACCTCCCTTCTTCCAAGTTTTTAAATCACACTTTGCCAGATCAGCAGTCATGACTCCTCTTCAATTCAGTGGCTTAGATATCATCGTGACTTTGTATTTCTCTATTTCACAACTCACGATGTTGGAGGTTAGAGAACCTCCCTTCTTCCAAGTTTCAAAATCACGCTTTGCCAGATCAATGGTCCAGACTCTCCCTTTGATCGATGGATGTGATCAAATCGTGATCTCGCGTATCGGGTGTTTGAACATGAGCCAACCCTGACTCTTCCAACTCCTGATTCCTGACTTTGTGCTTTTCCATATCGATGGCCCACAACCCTCTATGATCCAATGGTCAAGATCTTATCAGGACTTTGTGTTTTGCGAAGTCTGCGGACTGCTCAACACATTTCTTTCGATTCACGATTCTACGAATCTGCTTATCTGTCGCCACGTGTCCTGCCTCAATGGATGAACATAATTCCTTCGCAACTTTTGGAGTGTTGAATGTCTTCTGGGATTATCCTATCCTTCCACTTCAACATGATCCAATGGTTGAGATCAATCCTTCGATGCTCAAATCGAACATTTGTGATCAATATCGCGAACTCGGACTTCACGAGTTCATACAACTCTCACCTTTGACTTTTCTAGTTCGTGATTCAACAAAATGTTGATCTCTCACCATGTGTCCTCTCTCGATGGACGGTCAAGATTTACCGCACGATATTGGAATAATTTCTAAGTGTGAAAGGCCTCGACCTTTGATCCTTCTGCAAGTCCTGATAACTTTGGGTCTCATTTGCATTTCTAAGAACGCTACTTCTCCAGAGATTTGGAAATGGAATTAACCTCGGCCCTGGTGCACACTTGTGCTATACGTGAAACTTTGCACTATTCCTCCTGAGCTTCTCGAGCTTTCTCTTCTGCGTATTCGCTCCTGTTCTTGCCTGTAAAAATGCCATCATCTCTATTTTTCTTTCCATCAATGACAAGCACACACTGCCTGTAAACATTCCAACAATCTCCCCCTTTGGCATTGATGGAAACTCTGAATGGGAAACCCTGAACGACTGCACTATTCTTCTTAGACCTCCAACTGTAGCAGTCCACACCTTTTCTCCCGCTTTGACATCAATGTCAAAGAAAACATGCTCCCCCTGAGCTATTGCAGTTCTTTTTAGAGGTATCAGATATTCAACCAACACATAATCCCCCTGATAGGATGGACTATTTTAAATTGATAACAAGATCATGCCCAACTTCTGGCGTAGATACTCAATCTGAGCTTGTGCAAGTGGTTTAGTGAATATATCATCAATCTGATCTTTGGATGGAACATAATGCAAATAAGCCATAGATTTCATTACCTGTTCCCTCAGGAAGTGATACTTGATGGGTATATGCTTGGTCTTGGAGTGAAATAAAAGATTCTTTCACACACTAATTGCACTGGTATTATAACAATGGATTGGGATCGGTGCAGTATATTTTACCTCTAAGTATTTAAGTGTCTAAATCATCCACAATACTTGGGTACAACAAGTGGCAGCTGCAATGTATTCATGTTCTGTAGTTGATAAGGAAATGGAACCTTGCTTATTTATCAACCATGCTACAAGGGAATCTCCTAAGAAGAATGCACCTCCACTCGTGATTTTCCTTTCATCCATGCAGTTAACCCAATCAACATCTGAATAGATTGATAGTTGAAAATTCTAGTTTCTAGGATACTATAGGCCATAATTCATTGTTCCTTTCAACTATCTGAATATTCTCTTGAGAGATAACAAATGACTCTATTTAGGTGCATCCTGATATCTTCCTACCATTCCAACATCATGCATTATGTCTCCACAGGATGTTGTGATGTACAATAGGTTTTCCATCATAGACCTATAGGAACTCTGATCAACATCAAGTGAGTCATCAACCTTTCTTAACTTGCATCCAGTGACCATAGGTGTGCACATAGGTGTAGACTATTCCATTTGAAACCTTTTCAACATTTATCTTAGATATTTCTCCTAAGAAAGAAATAATCCTTTAGACCTCTGAGTAATTTGCAGACAAAGAAAAAATGACAGTTCCCCGATCATAGACATTTCAAATTCAGACCGCATGGCAGAGGCAAACCATTGTACCCACGAAGCATTATTGCTTCTGAAGATGATGTCATCTACATAGACCAACACAATGAGAAAATCATTACCCTCTCTTTTGATATATATATTGCTGACAATTGTTCCTCTCTTGAACACTTTAACTTGAAGATACTTATCCAGTCTGTAATACTAGGCACGTGGAGATTATTTTAGCCCATATAAGGATTTCTTCAACTTGCATACAAATTCAGGGTTATCTGATAGGTGGAAACCCTCTGGTTGTTCCATATAGACTTCTTCTTTTAGATATCCATTTAAAAAATATCACTTGACATCCATTTGATATACCTTAAATTGTTTATGACAAGCATATGCCAGGAACATTCTAATAGATTTTAATATTGCTACGGGCACAAATGTTTCATCAAAGTCCAGTCCTTCTATTTGAGCATATCCTTTGCAGACCAGTATAGCCTTATTTCTTACAATATTTCCTTGCTCATTCATGTTATTTTTGTATACCCATTTGGATCCTATTACATTTTTATTTGTTGGCCTAGGATCAAGTACCCAAGTATCATTCTTTTCATTCTCATCCAGTTCCTCATTCATTTATTTTAACTAATTTACATATTCACTCACTTCATTGAAGTTCTTGGGTTCCCCCATGGATATGAAGGAAATATGTGACTTATCGGTGTCTTTGATTATCCTCCTCCTGTTTTGTACACCTTTGTCTTTCTCACCAATTATTTGACTTTCAAGATGATTCTTTTGAGTAATTCTRGAGGAAGGATTTGATGTYGATTGTTGTCYTGACTCTTCTTGTCTAGGTGTCTCTTCTRCACCTAATTCATCATCTTCTTGTGACTCTGGGGTTTGTTGTTCTTCACTTTCATTATTCTCATCATCTTTTTCATCTGGCTTAGTGCTTATTCTCTGTTAATCTTTTACGGGAGCTTCTTCACCAATTCGAACATCAATACARTCTACTAAKTTATGCATTCTTTTGTTAAAGCATCRRTATCCTTTACTRTTCGTTKCATGTCSTATGAAGATACCTTCATCAACTCTACTATCAMATTTTYTGAGATGATCATCATTATTTTTGATGTAGCRTTTACTTCCAAATACTTTGAAGTGCTTAATGGATGCWGGTCGACCAAACCACAACTCATGYGGAGTTTTATCACTGTTCGRCCTTAGATGTGCTTTGTTCAAAATATGAACAACCTCCACCCAGAAGGTTTTTGAAATGTCCCTTTCATTCATCATAGCCCTTGGCATCTAATGAAATAATCTATTTTTGCGTTCTACAACTCCATTTTGTTGAAGAGTACCTGGAATAGTATATTCTCTTTTAATTCCATGTCTATCACATAATTCTTTGAAATATCTTGACATAAATTCGCCTCCTCTATTTGAACAAATTTCTTGTAAGTTTCTTCCTGTCTAATTCTCAGTTAATGCCTTAAACATTTTGAACTTATCAAACGCATTAGATTTTTCTCTCAGAAAGCCAACCCATATACGTCTGTAGAATTCATCAATGACTAGAATAAAGTAACGTTCTCCTCCAGTTCCATATTTTCTTGATGGTCGACACAAATCCATATGAACAAGTTGAAGTGGTTTCTCTGAAGATGTTAAACACTTCATTTGAATTGAGCACAAGTCAGCTTCCCCATTTGGTAGGAATCACATACAGAGTTATTAGGCTTAGATATTTTTTGAAGGTCTCTCACCACACCTTCATTATTTAGTTTGACAATATGATCAAAATTCAGGTGTCCAAGCCTTTTGTGCCATAACCAACTTTCATCAAATTTTCTTAAATGACATTTCTTCTTATATTCCTTTAGAACATATACATTGTTTTCGGTTCTAACCCCTCTTCCAAGAAACTCTCCTATGTTTACTATATTTATTTTACAATTCCTGGAAATGAAAGTGACTTCACATCCTATGTCACATATTTGATTGACACTAAGAAAATTATGCTTTATACCATCAACAAATAATACATCTTGAGATTTGTTTCTTCCATTACTTAAGCTCACTAGAACTTTACCTCTAATCTTTCCTAGAGCATCATTTCCAAAGGTCACAGTTCCTGATTTATTTTCCTTGAGTGATAGGTGTTGGTGTTGGAAGTCACTCTTGGATTGCAGCAGGAGTAGAGCTCGACGCCCATCAGTTTATGTCACAATTTGTAAAAAGGGGGTGATCAAATGGAGGTAAACTTAGAACAATATCGTTTGAATCAGAAAAATAAGCCAAAAATACATAGGGAAGTGAGGGACACAACTAACTTTAGTTAGTAATTTGAGTTAAAGCAAGAGTAGAGGGAAAACTGGGAGAAAAGGGTGGAGACTACTCTGGGGATTAGGCCTTCCAACAACTTAGGGAATAAAAACAAAACACTGAAATGTTCCTAAATGACATAGTGATATCTGCACACTGATCAAACCTATCATACTATGCAACCACAACCATCTAATTGGATCCTCCAATTCTAAATCCTACAGTGCCTGGGGAAAAGACAACGTGAGAGACTGTTTAAGACTGGTGCAGAGATTGCAGTGATCAACCATACATCATCCTACAATATGTGACCCTCGACTGAATCCTCCAATTCTGAGTGTTTCAAATGGTTGACAAACAAAAACAAAGAAAAGAGAAGCGGACTTCCATTAATTTGACAGTCTCAAATCGAAATACATAACCAGAGCTTCCTCAGAAACTTTACAGTCATGAGCTTAGCTCAGCCATCGATGATAAACAAAATGGAAAAAATGCGTACATATACTTGAAATTGACTTAGGCAGTGAAGGCATGATCATGTCATGAATTCAATGCTTCACATAGGTGAGTTTCTTTGTCATGCTGTGCATGTAGACGTTGGGCAGACTGCCTATGCAGTCGTTTGTCAGACGCAATATTTGTCAGGATGAACTGACAGCCTTCTTCTGTGTATGCTCCTTTCTGACCTTCTATTTATGGAAGGAGATGACATTCAACCACCACCAACCACCTTCTTAACTGCTTCCTTGGGATCAGGTGAGGCCTGGTCAACTCTTCTTCTGCAAGATGTGACAGTATCCCTTTGGTTTTCTTCTGCTTCGCTCGATTGTTGCAAGGGGGACGCAGATGGCAGACGCGATACAGAGGCAGGGGACTGCGGGTGGCGGAAGGTGTGTTGAGGTGGAGTGAAAGCGTGAAAGGAAAAGGGAAAAAAAAGACAACCATATAGGTGGAGGTGACAGGTGGGAGTGAGGAAAAGGGAATAAGGTGGGCCATAATGGTGCTGAGTGGAAGACACATGGAGGAAGGTGGTAAGAGGAGGGAGTCAGAGATGTGACAAGGGGGGACCCGTTTTACGTCGCCGATTCTGGACCCCCCCCTCCCGTATTAAAGGTAGATAGGAAAAGGGGGTCCAGAATCGATCCTCAGCTGTAGATCCAAGCGCCCAAATCCAGGTTGCTCAAACATGCGCGATGAATTTCGGAACCCCCCCCGCCTTAAAGGTAGTAAGGTGAGGGGGCTCCAGAATCCAACCTTGACTGCATATCTGGGTGTGTAGATCCTAGCCGCCCAGTTTTGTCCGCTGCTTAACGAAACATGCATTTGTGCCTTATACTTAGCATAAGTGGGTTTTTACCCCACTCCTTCGCATTTTTCCGCCCAAAGGGGCCTATCTATTAGGAAAACACCCCCTTTACAAGTAATGTTGCTAACATTAGGCTCCATGGGGGATATAGTCATCCTTGTGATGCTCTAAGAACTCCTTCTGCAGTTTGAGTGCCTTCTATTGGGCTATGGAGTCGAGCTCAAAACTCTCTACTAATGATACAGGCTGAAAAGAAAAAGAAACACAAAATAAACATGCATGCTCAAAGGAGCTTATTTATGTATAGTCCTAAACTAATAAAATCATTTACATGGGGATAGGTGAAAGAAAACTTCCACCACAGCCAATGAAGTAACTTCCTGAATGGAAGCTCCTTCCTTCTGTCGATGATCACCAACGGATGGTATAACCGTGAAAGCAGAACGATTATGCTCTTCAACTCCTCCTTACATACTGAAGTTGAGATGAAATAGGGTGGCTCCAAATTGTGAAGGAAATACAACTCCATGTATTCCTTCACGGGCTGATAGGACCAGTGGAAAACTCCAGAAAATTGACGATAGGAAGCCTCCTCTGCTACATAGTTGTTCACGTGTGGCTGACTATCTCTGGTAAGCACAGGTGGGTGGACAACTGATGTAGACCGTCTGACTCAGGCGGTGGCTTCTCACTGACTGTCTCTGAACAAAAGGTGAGTTGCTCCTCTAGTTCTTCTTCTTGGCTCTCCCAAGGGTCAGATTCATAGTGGTCATAAAATGGACCCGTGGGAAAGCTCTGGTCTTCCTCGTACTACTTAGTGTCTTCTGAAGGACCGGGATGGATGATTTCCTCATGATACTTTTATTTGGTGAACAAAGGATAAGGCTCTGCGGTCTTTTCTTGGAAATCCAGCATATCCAGCTCAGAATATGATTTGTAGCTGTCATATACAGGTTGGATTCTCCTATGGTCAGGAGGTTGAGATGTGGGGCTCTATTTCTCTTCTTCCAAATAATCATCAAAGTTGGGTGAGAACAAAGTTCCTCCAATTTGTAGAAATGGAACTACGTCCAGATCCTCCATTTCGACCCCGAATGTAAACACATCATGGGAAATCTCATGAAGAAAAAGAGAACCATCCACTTCAGCCATTGCTTCCTCCTTTAAATATGAGAGAACAAGCTCATCAGGGGAAGAAACTAATGCAACTACGAAATATTCAAAATCTTCTTCAAAAGAGATGTTGAGAACGTCTACCTCAAGGACTGGAAAATCCTCTTCATTGTCTTCAGAATCCAACTTTGCTCGTTGGGCAGAGAAAGATTTCACCTGCTCCATTAGTTCACTAAAATCATCTTCTTCCTCCCCAATATTTTCACTCACATAACCTTCCTCTAATATAGATGAATGGGGATGAGAAATGACTGATTTCTGATCCAAGTTATCAAGATCGTCCTCACAACCTACGTAAGAAGCAACTCTATCGTGTATACAGTTATTGTATCCCTCACAACATTTATGAAAAAATAACTTAGAGGGATAAAGCTTCTGACAATAGGCGTTGAAAGCTGCATGAAATTCTGCAAGTGAAGAAATGCTAGCGGGGGGTAAAGAATGATACCATTTACGAGCATCCCCTGCTAACGAGAACATGAAAATTTTCAATAATACATCCTCATTATGTATCTCCCACTGATGCACGAGTTCATGAAACTCACAGAGATGCTGAGAAGGGTTGTCCTCTTCATGCTCTTTAAATATGGGAAAATAATCTCCCCATTCATCTGAAGAAGGGACAACATTAGGAAAACCAGGAATAGAAAAAAAATTAAAAGGATCAAACGTCTGAGCTAGGATTTTCTCCATTCCAAACCAGCAAAGTCACCAATCGATCCTCGAATCATGGAGTCGCCAGGTGAAATATGCACAGATTCAAATGTGTCTGGTCTTTGTTCACCATCAAAGACCAAATATTAATGTCATGCCCTCCCAGGAAACTTCTTAGGATGAGAAAGCAACTGTTGAAACCTTCTCAAGGAAGCTCCTCTAGGTCATCTTTTAGGCATGCTAAAGTAGCCATAGTTGAAATAGTGAAGTGGAAACATTGGAGTCACCAAAGTGGAGTCGCCAGGTGCACAGTAGCAATCCTTAAGGGCTCTGATGCCTGATGCACCTTCAGAATCAAAGGCTCAATGTTGTTCAATCCCAGGGAAAATTTTCAACTTCGTCCCCAACAATGACGCCTGAAATGTTGGCATTGGAAGTCACTCCTGGATTGCAGCAGGAGCAGAGCTCGACGCCCATCAGTTTATGTCATGATTTGTAAAAAGGGGGTGATCGAATGGAGGTAAACTCAAAACAATATTGTTTGACTCAGAAAACTAAGCCATAAATACATAGGGAAGTGAGGGCCACAACTAACTTTAGTCAGTAATTTGAGTTAAAGCGAGAGTAGAGGGAAGATTGGGAGAAAAGGGAGGAGACTTCTCTAGGCATCAGGCCTTCCAGCAACTCGGGGAATAAAAACAAAACATTGAAATGTGCCTAAACAACACAGTGATAACTGCACACTGATGAAACCTATCATACGATGCAACCACAACCATCTAACTGGATCCTCCAATTCTGAATCCTTCAGTGCCAGCGGAAAAGACAACGTGAGAGACTATTTAAGACTGGTGCAGAGATTGCAGTGATCAACCATACATCATCCTACAATATGAGACCCTCAATTGTATCCTTGAATTTTGAGTGTTTCAAACAGCTGACAGACAAAAACAAAGAAAAGAGAAGTTGACTTCCATTAATTTAACAATCTCAAATCGAAATACATAACCAGAGCTTCCTTGGAAACTTTACAGTTGGGAGTTAGCTCAACCATCAATGATAAACAAAATGGAAAAAATGCCTACATATACTTGAAACTAACTCAGGCACTGAAGGCACAATCATGTCATGAATTCAATGCTTTGCGTAGGTGAGTTTCTCTGTCAGGCTGTGCATGCAAACATTGGGCAGACTTCCCATGCAGTCGTTTGTCAGACGCATTTTTTGTCTGGTTGAACCGATAGCCTACTTCTATGTATGCTCCTTTCAGACCTTCTATTTATGGAAGGAGATGACATTCAACCACCACCAACCACCTTCATAACTACTTCCTCGGGATCAGGTGAGGCATGGTCAACTCTGCTTCTGCAAGATGTGGTAGTCTGCCTTTGGTTGTCTTCTGTTTCACTGGATTTCTACGGGGGGGACCCAGATGGTAGACGCGATACAGAGGCAGGGGACTGTGAGTGGCGGAAGGTGTGTTGAGGTGGAGTGAAAGCGTGAAAGGCAAAGGGAAGAAAAATACAACCATACAGGTGGAGGTGACAGGTGGGGGCGAGGAAAAGGGAATAAGGTGGGTCAGAATTGCACTGAGTGGAAGACACATGGAGGAAGGTGGTAAGAGGAGGGAGTCAGAGATGTGAAAAGGGGGGGCTCGCTTTAT